>OZ020190.1:58798744-58922224 GCA_963971165.1 Philopedon plagiatum
AGGAGAGAGAGAGAGAGAGAGAGAGAAGGAGAAAGAAAAGAACCTTGAGCTTTAAACTATTTATTAGTATTATGAATCATCAGTATACATATACAGTTTATCAAAGTCATCTAACAATTTTTGCTGGTTGTAATGCAATAATTCCAGCATGTAATAACTTTGTTCAGACGGGTTTAAGTTACACAGATTGGTTACAATTTGAAAAAAGTTTTCCTTAATATCAACAAAATATTGAGCATACTGTAAAGTATCATCATAATAGGTTCTAAATTGTAAACGTTTAACTAATTCTAATCTATAGTTAATTAAATGCTTAATGCTAACAATAGAATTTATATCATTACAAGAAAACGTTAAAGTTACATCATTGCTTCCAAGTCGAAATATTCGCTCGTTTAAAAGAATAGCACTGGATACGGTAAAATTTTCCGATGACGACGTCAGCGTTGTTGTCATACTTCCATCAATATCTTCAAACATCTTGTCAATGATCTCCAAAAACTCGATCCAATCAGAATGACTGAGGGAGACTGGTTGATGTTCAGGCGTTGTGGGAACTAGTTTAACACTTGGTATCATCCCCCTGGCAACACTGAGGCCCACAATTACTGTAAAATTACCAGTAGTATGGTAAAATTCACCCAAGAGTTTATTCTCCTTGCGAATTTCTCTATTACTTCGGAGAATCATACTGTCTAGATAAGTCCAATAGGGGGATGAGCTTTGGGAACTATCGTCTTCTTCTTCTTCTTCTGGAACCTCTGGAGCAACAGCAGCAGCGGTACAACTTTTACTAGCCATGGTTCGCACTAAAATAGTGACGTCAACCAACGCATTAGGATTAGTATGAGTGTAGAGGAAACTATACCCCCACTCCACATTTATTGATTTTAAGTTCGAGAAACAGCAGTTTGGATCACGCCCATCCGCTTCCCATCTCGGTAAATTCGGAAGCTTTTTTCACTAGAGAGATCTGATATTCGCTGTAAAAGTCCTCCAAATTAGTGCTGGGAGAAATAACACTAAATTTTGTATTAAAAGATTTTGTCTTGTTCTTGTGTGGATGCCAACAGATAACGACCATATAGCTCCATATTAACTTTAAGCTGGGGATAAGTCTTTAAAGGATCAGTGAGTAAAGTAATAACCGTATCTTTGAGATCTTCTAAATATTGCTTAACATCAGTCGAATGTAAGTCACTTGTCAGATGGTAAGTTAGTAAGCAGTTCGAACTAATTTTACATGAGAGTACAAGATCTCACTACATTGCTGCTTATGTTTTGTGGTACGATTATGAGCACTACGGGATAAAATTTCAGTATTACACTCCTTGCAATACGGCATGATTTCAACTGACGAAAACCGGAAAATGTTGACTATTTGTACAGAGATCGGACTTAAACCACATCCTTAACCATATCGATCCAACTATTATGCGACTTATCAAACCCAAGCCATTTCACATACATCTTTTTGCCCTTTTTACGCAAAACTTGTTCAATAAGAAATACGTCAGATTGTTTGGTTTTTTGCAATTCTTCTTCATAGAATCCGCCACTAATGGGTTGACCGCTCGTATCCTCTAGCAAATAAGTCGTGGGATTGGTAATCTTCACCTGAGATACTTTGAACAACTCAGTGGTCCAATTGGGCACATAACCCTTTTGAAACACGTGCTTGGCCTTACTTATGCGAACAATGTCACCAACTTTGAATTTTTGCCTCCCCGCAACCTTTAAACGACTATAAACAGAGTTCAATATTTTCTTCTCATTACTCTTGTTAACATCCTTCGGTTTCATGTGAATCGTACGATGTTTCGTGTTAGTAGATGGTTTTCACAGTTTCTAGATCAGGATATATATCCAAAAATTCCCCCCACTCTTCACCAATCCAAAATCCCCCCACTCTTCACCAATCCAAAATCCCCCCACTCTTCACACTACCAAAATTCCCCCCACTCTTCACCCCACCAAAATCCCCCCACTCTTCACACTACCAAAATTCCCCCCACTCTTCACCAATCCAAAATCCCCCCACTCTTCACCAATCCAAAATCCCCCCACTCTTCACACTACCAAAATTCCCCCCACTCTTCACCCACCAAAATCCCCCCACTCTTCACACTACCAAAATCCCCCCACTCTTCACCCTATCAAAATCCCCCCACTCTTCACCCCACCAAAATCCCCCCACTCTTCACCCTACCACTTCCCCCCTCTCCTCTCCCCTCTCCTCTCAGGAGCTTCCAAAATGAGCTTTTAAAATGAGCTTTCAAAACCATTCCACAACACGTACTCCTCACACCACCAAATCCCACCACTCTTATATCAAATCCATTCCTCCTACCCGCCACACCACTTTTATTGCTATAAATTCTCAATATTTACAATATTTAACACAATTCACAACGATATCTGTAGCAGTCCCTATTGATTATTCATGGGACACAGAACATTGCGAAAGCTATAATCCACAAGACTACATACAAACTAATTTACTTTTACGAAAACCTCCCAATCTATCTAAGAGTGCTAAAAAAAGTTTCGAACTGAACAGAGAAAGAAAGTTCAAGAATTGGAAGCAGAAAAGGAAAACTATGTCTTGCCCAACAGCAAATGTAATGTTTAGTCATGTAAGCGGAAAGAAAACCTCGATAGATTTTACTACAGAAGAACTAGAAATGTTACCTTTGGAATATCTAATTAATTATGCAGATCCTTTGGAGCTCTTGGATATATGGGGAAAATTACCAATGTCTTATAAATCGAGTTTTGATCTTCAAAGCTTCACTCATTTCATCGTATTACAGCGCGTTACTTAAAAGGGTAAGTGCGGTTAAAACGCAAGTGTTGTACTAATTCGAACAATACACAGGTCAATACAGCAAGCTCCACCCATATGTAGGACCCGCCCAAAACAACAAATTTTTTATTTGTAGCTTCACTATTGGAGTTGTATTCTTAAAAGCGGGTCGGTTGGAATGTACACACCAAAGTATATCTCCTAACACTCCGTGCGCATGTCTAGCACGCTCGGTGTGCGCGTGGTACGCATTTTGGTCTACTGCGCATATAAAAAAATGACGGCTCCAAAAAAAAAAAGCGGCAAAAAAAAAAAAATAATAAAATAAAAACTCCCAGACAAAAAAAAAATAAAATAAAACTCCCAGACAAAAAAAAAAAGCGGCTAAAAAAAAAACACGCAGGCGGCAAAAAACTCCCCCTCCCCTCTCCTCTCCCCTCCCCTCTCAGGAGCTTCCAAAGGAGCTTCCAAAGGAGCTACCAAATCCTACCACTCTTATACCAAATCCAGCTCCACGGGAGCTTCCAAATGAACTTTCAAAACTCCCCCCACTCCTCTCCCCACTCCTCTCTTTTTTACATCTGCGCAATACGGATGCGCATGGGCATGCCCCGCCCACATGGATTCTCTTTATATTCTCTTTGCGCTTCCCATTCTGCAGTCGCACCTTGAGCTACAGTTGTGCTTTCTCCTTGTTAGATATATATCCTCATCGGTTAGTTAGCGTTGATATTATATTAATTGTTTAGTTTGCAAAAACAGTATTGTGCAAAGTGTTGTGAGACCAGTTAAAAATATCCCAAGAACTGTTGAATAAATATCAACCTTTTCTGCTTTTTTGTTCAGTTCTCAAGATGTATCAATGCAGTGAATGCAACAAGAGTTTTATTCATCAATCGAACGTGTATAGACATAAAAAAGAATCGTGTGCCATGAGGCCATCTTGTTCTCGCAAAAAAAGAAAGGCTAATACCCAGTTATGTGATGTGTGCATGAAAAAAGCTAAAATAGAAGACAGACCTCCAATACCTAAACTTACTTTATCACGATGTAAAGATTGTGATACTTGTTATGTGAAAAATAAACTTGCTGCGCATTTACGGTCAAACCTACATAAAAGTGTACTTAAAAGTGACGATAATGTAAAAATTTTAACTTCCGCGTTTAAAAACAGGATTGTGTCTTACATGCTGCTTCCATCGAAAAAGTACGTGGACATTGAAGAGTTTTTTGATGAAGTACAACAAAAGTTTGTAAGTTTACTTTCCGAAGAGTTAGTTAATCATATAAGTGTTAAGATTAATGTAGAACTGTTTGGACAATATCTCTTACAAACAAAAGAGACAATCGAAACTAAATCGTTTAATACGAAAAATAAGGTCATAACTTCAATAACAGATTTATCTGATATTTACAAGAAATTTTTGTCTGAAATAAAAGAAAAGATGTCAATATTTGCGGAGAATGGTTCAGGTTGGGCGTTGGAAAAAATATTACATTTGGAGCTTAATATAAATAAATTTAATCCAATTTAGAGCTTCATAGCTTGGGGGCACAAACATATAAGTATTTTGGAAGAGAAATCCAAGACTGATGATGATCAAGTTAATAATGTAATTGATATTCTAAAAGATTTAGTTCGTGACGAATATAAAACATAAGAACCCTGGAAAAATATTTTATTTTGAAAATGGCTCTGCTACCAGTAGGAGTTCTATTTCTATCAGCATTCGTTAACAATACTTTGTTCATACAAGTTGATCATAATGTTCGAGAAGCATTTATTTGTCTATCTGTTAATAATGTAAATAATGATAGTTGGCCTTCAACATGGAAAAGAATGAATATAAATAATGGTTTATTTACCCACAAAATAGATGATAATATTATAAATGATTCTACCATTGCACAGTATAAGTTAAGATTATATTATTTCAATAAAACTTCAATAGTGACACAGGAATGGAATCAGTTGTATAGAAAATCTTGTATAGAAGAAGAATGTACTTCAAATGTGTGTGTAGTATTATTAAGTATATTGTTAGTAGTGTTTATATGTTCAATAGGATATATATTATTCAAAGTATATTTGTATTATAAATAAAATTCAATAACAAAACATATATATAATAATAAAGGTTTTTATTGATAACAATGTCTATAATTATATAACAATTTTACGTTGGCTAATGCACAATGCCATGGATTCACATTTTTGTGAAAATAACATTCTGGAATTTTCTTAAATTTACTTAATTTTGGTTCTTGTCCAATGGGAATAGCGTATATGAAATCTTCATCAAAAAACTTTTTTAAGAAGTTTATTTTTTCATTCCCTTTCACGTAAATTTTGGGTGATTGGTAAACTTCTAACACATGCTTTAAAATATCATCAATTTCATTAAGTTCTATATTTCCAAAATTCCATTCCAATCCATGATACTCTTCGGCCCATTTAACCATTTTGAGATCGAGAGCAGATAACATATTTTTTTGAAATGGTGATTTAAACAGATAATTTGAGCAAGGAATCCCATCATAAATCGCTAATTCTTTTGGAATGTATCCAAAGGAACTGTTATATCCTTGAATGTCGATAAAAAGTTCTATCTTACACTCATTCATGGTTAGTCGCTAAATGATGTTTAAATCTATAAGATTAGTGTTTAAATCCCCCCACCACTCTTGCTATCCCCACTACCACGCTTGCTTATTTAAGCACTCACCCACAGTTCTACAACCATTATTTCAAGCAAGCATCTGAAAATGTATCAGCCAACAGGAAACCAACAAGAGTTTAGTAAGAAGCGCAATGCAGCTCTCGTCAATGAAACAATTTACTACATTAACAAATCCAAATCCAAATGGGTCAGCATTGGATTTTCCTTAGAGAGAAAATATATTCCTGTTGTTAAACTCTGTGGATACAAATATAATCAAAATGTGACTTTTAATGAAGATCAATGGATCTCCTTCCTAAATAATCAAGGAATTATGATGAGCTTTATTTATTCCAACAACACCGGGTGGCAACCCATGAAGGGAAATGGTTATGAGATTCACTTTGTGTTTATTGGGGATGCAAGAAGTATCAAGATTACACAAGATGGTGGTAATGAAGTATTCCTAGCTGGTGATACCATAAATGAATTAGTGAATTTGGCAAATTTAATCAAATATCGTTTCGATATCTTAAAAAACCAGGAATTTTCCAAATATTACAATATTTTGGTTAGTGGAATCTCTATGAAAAATGGCGATTTGTTAAAAAATGTATATGATGTTATTACACCTATGGAAAATAGTTTAAATGTTTGTTGTGTTTTAGAATTATTAAACTTTTACTCAGATTGTGTTGTGGAGGATGTAGAATCATTCGCATATAATGAATTTGTAAAGAGTTGTATTGAAAAATAAAATTTTAAAATATATATTTCTTTTTATTCCTCCCACCTCCTAAATTAATATTTAAAGCTCTGAACTTACTTTAAGTCTGTACATTCTCCAACAAGATGTGGTTAGCATATGTTCGTGAACGAATAGCATATAACCTAACAAGTGCTATAGATAATCTATCACATCACTTTAGTAATTTAGAATTTGATGCTGCCCATGAAGCCGAGTATGGATTCGAAAGATTCTATACGTATGAGGAATGTATGGATATGGAAAGAAAGTATGAAAAAGCTGCAGAAGCCTGTAACATATATTTACATACTTCTGATTTAAAGTCTTTTCTGTACACGATGAAAGAAATGGGATTTGAGGAGCATTTGGATGAAGTAAAGAAGTTTTTGTCACCTGAAATTATTCAAGAATTCAACCTAATTTATAAGAAATAAAAAACTTTAATATATTTATTTGTTTTATTCAATCATTAAATAATTATTATATAAATTGTATACATTAGTAAGTGCGCATATACATGGTGATTTAGAATGATAAAAACAATGAGCTTCTCCTTGTAATTTCGGATTTTCATCAAGTTCCATGACTCGTTTTAATGAATATTTTCGGATGTATTCGGATTTCTCTCTCCTTTTTACTACCTCTCCTATGCCACCTCTCTCTTATGCTACCTCTCTCTTATGCCACCTCTCCCTACCACTCCTCCCTCTTATACTACCTCTCTTTTACTAGCTCTCCTCTCTCCTCTCTCCTATGATACCTCTCTCGCTTTTACTAGCTCTCTCCTCTCTCTTATGATACCCACCTCCCTACCACCTCCCTCTTATGTTACTTTCTCGCTTTCTCCCTATGCTACTTGTTGCACACAAGCTGTCATTTTACCATTTGTTTCAAACATTACATAGTTCTAACGTATAAAAAAATAATGTACAAGAAGGTATAAAATGTCCATTTTTCTGAATTTGGTTTCAGATTTTTCCAATTTATCTTTATAATATTGTTTATTACCTACACCAAATTTAAATTAGATTTAACTATCAGCCACATCGCCAGCTAAAAGCTTGGTTTTTCTCTTCCGAGCCAGAAAACTATTTCTTCCATGCCTAATTACACACTCTTTATGTTTCCCAACTAATACCTCCAAATGAGAACCATTCGACTTATCATTAACTCAGTCCTCCCAAGAAAACTCTCTTATTTATTTATTTTCTATCGATACTTGCACGGATTTTGCTTTGAAGACCTCACCGCTATAATTATCATCCTTAATTGTTTATAATAGAACAACAAAAGGCGTGTTACGTATGCAAGGACCTCCAGATTATGGATCAAAATTGTATGCCGGCGTTTTTCCCTGTCCCACCCCAATCTTCAATCCTTTAAATCCTGTGTCAATAGATCACATTTTCCTTCTCTCTTCAGACTCCCACGTCACGTTAGTACTTAGACTTGAAGTTTTCGTGGACTGTCTCAGATAAAAAAGCCAAGTGTTTCACCTTTATTTGTGAAAAGGCAATATTTTGATGTGGAATAAATAATGCATTTTTGAGCTTTTTCTAAGACCGATATCTTTCAAAAATCTTGCTCTTGATGATAGTTTTCGACTGAACAAAATCCTGGCAACGCATAACTGGTCAACTAGAACACCTTACTTTAAACCAATACTAAATCTAAACTTTCCTAGTGAATCTGAACGTTTATGTCGACAACACCAAAAAAGTATTAATCCAGTACACTTTGACGCTAAGAAATGAAACATCCTTTGAGGCTATTTTTAATAAATTTGATCTTAGATCGGTACACTTAATTCCAGCAGCTCGAAAAGGCGGATTAAAACTTTGTTCTTTAACTTGATGCATCCCAGAATAATATAATGACAACTTGTGTTACTATCTTTATTTGCCCCATCAGTGTACATCTTACCTAGTAAAAACATTATTGCATTCACAACTAAAACTATTAATAAAACTCAATTCCAAGTTGCTCCAGTTCTCTTAAAATACTCATAATTTCATACCATCCGTATTATTCTCTTCCAAACATCGAAATTGGTCTATCATGTCATTGACATCTGTGTACTCTAGGATAGGACTCTCCGTCTAACTTCCTGAAGCCCTCCTCCCCATTTTTCTACTTCGTAGTTCCCATCGCTAGTGTCTTCGATTAATTTTCTCCTTTGGATTTCGTTTTGAAATTTTAAAAATTTTAAATATTTCGTATTTTTCTTTTTAGCCACTATATTATTCAATTCTTTATAAGTACTTCGGGGAGGAAATAACTTTTTAATAATATTTACATACTTCCAACCAGACGATGAACTAATGCGTTCACACCGTTTAAAGTTTCTTTTGTGGGCATTTGTTAGAACTAAAATGTTTCTATATTGTAAGAGGTCGTTATCGATGTACTCTACAGGGTGTTCCTCAGTCAGGAGATTTAGGAGGCCATCTGTTAACTTAAACTCTTTCTCACTAATAATTAGAGTATTTCCTTTAAAAACAGCTGGCACATTTCCAAGAAACCAACTAGAACACACCTCCCGAAAACCAAACACGTTTTTATTTGACATTTCCATCAACTTTAAAGTTATTTTGCTGATAGCCATCTTATCTCTTTAACGTCTAACTTGATAATGAAGCTTTCTTAGTGATAGTAGGATATTTATTAACACGTAATGGCGTCGTAACATAGACGTAACATAGACGTAACATAAACGTAAAAAGCTAGTAGCATACAAATGTATAACATAGACGTAACATAAACGTAAAATGGTATATGGTCTGTTTTTACCTGGTTTTCAGCTGGTTTTCAGCTGGTTTTAGCTGTTTTAGCTGGTTTTACCTGGTTGTAGCTGTTTTTAGGAAGAGTCTTTTCTATCAGTTAAAAAAATAGAATATTTCTTAACGAGGGAGAAAAACAAATTACACTCGTGTTGCATCATCCCTCACCTTTGGCTCGGGATGATGCCACACTCGTGTGGCATCATCCCGAGCCAAAGGCGAGGGATGATCGAACGCCACACTCGTGTGGCATCATCCCGAGCCGAAGGCGAGGGATGATCGAACGCCACACTCGTGTGGCATCATCCCGAGCCGAAGGCGAGGGATGATCGAACGCCATCCCGAGCCGAAGGCGAGGGATGATGCCACACTCGTGTGGCATCATCCCGAGCCAAAGGTGAGGGATGATGCAACACGAGTGTAATTTGTTTTTCTCCCTCGTTAAGAAATATTCTATTTTTTTAACTGATAGAAAACTCTTCCTAAAAACAGCTACAACCAGGTAAAACCAGCTAAAACCAGCTGAAAACCAGGTAAAAACAGACCATATACCATTTTACGTTTATGTTACGTCTATGTTATACATTTGTATGCTACTAGCTTTTTACGTTTATGTTACGTCTATGTTACGTCTATGTTACGACGCCATTACGTGTTAATAAATATCCTACTATCACTAAGAAAGCTTCATTATCAAGTTAGACGTTAAAGAGATAAGATGGCTATCAGCCAAATTACTTTAAAGTTGATGGAAATGTCAAATAAAAACGTGTTTGGTTTTCGGGAGGTGTGTTCTAGTTGGTTTCTTGGAAATGTGCCAGCTGTTTTTAAAGGAAATACTCTAATTATTAGTGAGAAAGAGTTTAAGTTAACAGATGGCCTCCTAAATCTCCTGACTGAGGAACACCCTGTAGAGTACATCGATAACGACCTCTTACAATATAGAAACATTTTAGTTCTAACAAATGCCCACAAAAGAAACTTTAAACGGTGTGAACGCATTAGTTCATCGTCTGGTTGGAAGTATGTAAATATTATTAAAAAGTTATTTCCTCCCCGAAGCACTTATAAAGAATTGAATAATATAGTGGCTAAAAAGAAAAATACGAAATATTTAAAATTTTTAAAATTTCAAAACGAAATCCAAAGGAGAAAATTAATCGAAGACACTAGCGATGGGAACTACGAAGTAGAAAAATGGGGAGGAGGGCTTCAGAAAGTTAGACGGAGAGTCCTATCCTAGAGTACACAGATGTCAATGACATGATAGACCAATTTCGATGTTTGGAAGAGAATAATACGGATGGTATGAAATTATGAGTATTTTAAGAGAACTGGAGCAACTTGGAATTGAGTTTTATTAATAGTTTTAGTTGTGAATGCAATAATGTTTTTACTAGGTAAGATGTACACTGATGGGGCAAATAAAGATAGTAACACAAGTTGTCATTATATTATTCTGGGATGCATCAAGTTAAAGAACAAAGTTTTAATCCGCCTTTTCGAGCTGCTGGAATTAAGTGTACCGATCTAAGATCAAATTTATTAAAAATAGCCTCAAAGGATGTTTCATTTCTTAGCGTCAAAGTGTACTGGATTAATACTTTTTTGGTGTTGTCGACATAAACGTTCAGATTCACTAGGAAAGTTTAGATTTAGTATTGGTTTAAAGTAAGGTGTTCTAGTTGACCAGTTATGCGTTGCCAGGATTTTGTTCAGTCGAAAACTATCATCAAGAGCAAGATTTTTGAAAGATATCGGTCTTAGAAAAAGCTCAAAAATGCATTATTTATTCCACATCAAAATATTGCCTTTTCACAAATAAAGGTGAAACACTTGGCTTTTTTATCTGAGACAGTCCACGAAAACTTCAAGTCTAAGTACTAACGTGACGTGGGAGTCTGAAGAGAGAAGGAAAATGTGATCTATTGACACAGGATTTAAAGGATTGAAGATTGGGATGGGACAGGGAAAAACGCCTGCATACAATTTTGATCCATAATCTGGAGGTCCTTGCATACGTAACACGCCTTTTGTTGTTCTATTATAAACAATTAAGGATGATAATTATAGCGGTGAGGTCTTCAAAGCAAAATCCGTGCAAGTATCGATAGAAAATAAATAAATAAGAGAGTTTTCTTGGGAGGACTGAGTTAATGATAAGTCGAATGGTTCTCATTTGGAGGTATTAGTTGGGAAACATAAAGAGTGTGTAATTAGGCATGGAAGAAATAGTTTTCTGGCTCGGAAGAGAAAAACCAAGCTTTTAGCTGGCGATGTGGCTGATAGTTAAATCTAATTTAAATTTGGTGTAGGTAATAAACAATATTATAAAGATAAATTGGAAAAATCTGAAACCAAATTCAGAAAAATGGACATTTTATACCTTCTTGTACATTATTTTTTTATACGTTAGAACTATGTAATGTTTGAAACAAATGGTAAAATGACAGCTTGTGTGCAAGAAGTAGCATAGGGAGAAAGCGAGAAAGTAACATAAGAGGGAGGTGGTAGGGAGGTGGGTATCATAAGAGAGAGGAGAGAGCTAGTAAAAGCGAGAGAGGTATCATAGGAGAGAGGAGAGAGGAGAGCTAGTAAAAGAGAGGTAGTATAAGAGGGAGGAGTGGTAGGGAGAGGTGGCATAAGAGAGAGGTAGCATAAGAGAGAGGTGGCATAGGAGAGGTAGTAAAAAGGAGAGAGAAATCCGAATACATCCGAAAATATTCATTAAAACCAGTCATGGAACTTGATGAAAATCCAAAATTACAAGGAGAAGCTCATTGTTTTTATCATTCTAAATCACCATGTATATGCGCACTTACTAATGTATACAATTTATATAATAATTATTTAATGATTGAATAAAACAAATAAATATATTAAAGTTTTTTATTTCTTATAAATTAGGTTGAATTCTTGAATAATTTCAGGTGACAAAAACTTCTTTACTTCATCCAAATGCTCCTCAAATCCCATTTCTTTCATCGTGTACAGAAAAGACTTTAAATCAGAAGTATGTAAATATATGTTACAGGCTTCTGCAGCTTTTTCATACTTTCTTTCCATATCCATACATTCCTCATACGTATAGAATCTTTCGAATCCATACTCGGCTTCATGGGCAGCATCAAATTCTAAATTACTAAAGTGTTGTGATAGATTCTCTATAGCACTTGTTAGGTTATATGCTATTCGTTCACGAACATATGCTAACCACATCTTGTTGGAGAATGTACAGACTTAAAGTAAGTTCAGAGCTTTAAATATTAATTTAGGAGGTGGGAGGAATAAAAAGAAATATATATTTTAAAATTTTATTTTTCAATACAACTCTTTACAAATTCATTATATGCGAATGATTCTACATCCTCCACAACACAATCTGAGTAAAAGTTTAATAATTCTAAAACACAACAAACATTTAAACTATTTTCCATAGGTGTAATAACATCATATACATTTTTTAACAAATCGCCATTTTTCATAGAGATTCCACTAACCAAAATATTGTAATATTTGGAAAATTCCTGGTTTTTTAAGATATCGAAACGATATTTGATTAAATTTGCCAAGTTCACTAATTCATTTATGGTATCACCAGCTAGGAATACTTCATTACCACCATCTTGTGTAATCTTGATAATTCTTGCATCCCCAATAAACACAAAGTGAATCTCATAACCATTTCCCTTCATGGGTTGCCACCCGGTGTTGTTGGAATAAATAAAGCTCATCATAATTCCTTGATTATTTAGGAAGGAGATCCATTGATCTTCATTAAAAGTCACATTTTGATTATATTTGTATCCACAGAGTTTAACAACAGGAATATATTTTCTCTCTAAGGAAAATCCAATGCTGACCCATTTGGATTTGGATTTGTTAATGTAGTAAATTGTTTCATTGACGAGAGCTGCATTGCGCTTCTTACTAAACTCTTGTTGGTTTCCTGTTGGTTGATACATTTTCAGATGCTTGCTTGAAATAATGGTTGTAGAACTGTGGGTGAGTGCTTAAATAAGCAAGCGTGGTAGTGGGGATAGCAAGAGTGGTGGGGGGATTTAAACACTAATCTTATAGATTTAAACATCATTTAGCGACTAACCATGAATGAGTGTAAGATAGAACTTTTTATCGACATTCAAGGATATAACAGCTCCTTTGGATACATTCCAAAAGAATTAGCGATTTATGATGGGATTCCTTGCTCAAATTATGTTTAAATCACCATTTCAAAAAAATATGTTATCTGCTCTCGATCTCAAAATGGTTAAATGGGCCGAAGAGTATCATGGATTGGAATGGAATTTTGGAAATATAGAACTTAATGAAATTGATGATATTTTAAAGCATGTGTTAGAAGTTTACCAATCACCCAAAATTTACGTGAAAGGGAATGAAAAAATAAACTTCTTAAAAAAGTTTTTTGATGAAGATTTCATATACGCTATTCCCATTGGACAAGAACCAAAATTAAGTAAATTTAAGAAAATTCCAGAATGTTATTTTCACAAAAATGTGAATACATGGCATTGTGCATTATCCAACGTAAAATTGTTATATAATTATAGACATTGTTATCAATAAAAACCTTTATTATTATATATATGTTTTGTTATTGAATTTTATTTATAATACAAATATACTTTGAATAATATATATCCTATTGAACATATAAACACTACTAACAATATACTTAATAATACTACACACACATTTGAAGTACATTCTTCTTCTATACAAGATTTTCTATACAACTGATTCCATTCCTGTGTCACTATTGAAGTTTTATTGAAATAATATAATCTTAACTTATACTGTGCAATGGTAGAATCATTTATAATATTATCATCTATTTTGTGGGTAAATAAACCATTATTTATATTCATTCTTTTCCATGTTGAAGGCCAACTATCATTATTTACATTATTAACAGATAGACAAATAAATGCTTCTCGAACATTATGATCAACTTGTATGAACAAAGTATTGTTAACGAATGCTGATAGAAATAGAACTCCTACTGGTAGCAGAGCCATTTTCAAAATAAAATATTTTTCCAGGGTTCTTATGTTTTATATTCGTCACGAACTAAATCTTTTAGAATATCAATTACATTATTAACTTGATCATCATCAGTCTTGGATTTCTCTTCCAAAATACTTATATGTTTGTGCCCCCAAGCTATGAAGCTCTAAATTGGATTAAATTTATTTATATTAAGCTCCAAATGTAATATTTTTTCCAACGCCCAACCTGAACCATTCTCCGCAAATATTGACATCTTTTCTTTTATTTCAGACAAAAATTTCTTGTAAATATCAGATAAATCTGTTATTGAAGTTATGACCTTATTTTTCGTATTAAACGATTTAGTTTCGATTGTCTCTTTTGTTTGTAAGAGATATTGTCCAAACAGTTCTACATTAATCTTAACACTTATATGATTAACTAACTCTTCGGAAAGTAAACTTACAAACTTTTGTTGTACTTCATCAAAAAACTCTTCAATGTCCACGTACTTTTTCGATGGAAGCAGCATGTAAGACACAATCCTGTTTTTAAACGCGGAAGTTAAAATTTTTACATTATCGTCACTTTTAAGTACACTTTTATGTAGGTTTGACCGTAAATGCGCAGCAAGTTTATTTTTCACATAACAAGTATCACAATCTTTACATCGTGATAAAGTAAGTTTAGGTATTGGAGGTCTGTCTTCTATTTTAGCTTTTTTCATGCACACATCACATAACTGGGTATTAGCCTTTCTTTTTTTGCGAGAACAAGATGGCCTCATGGCACACGATTCTTTTTTATGTCTATACACGTTCGATTGATGAATAAAACTCTTGTTGCATTCACTGCATTGATACATCTTGAGAACTGAACAAAAAAGCAGAAAAGGTTGATATTTATTCAACAGTTCTTGGGATATTTTTAACTGGTCTCACAACACTTTGCACAATACTGTTTTTGCAAACTAAACAATTAATATAATATCAACGCTAACTAACCGATGAGGATATATATCTAACAAGGAGAAAGCACAACTGTAGCTCAAGGTGCGACTGCAGAATGGGAAGCGCAAAGAGAATATAAAGAGAATCCATGTGGGCGGGGCATGCCCATGCGCATCCGTATTGCGCAGATGTAAAAAAGAGAGGAGTGGGGGGAGTTTTGAAAGTTCATTTGGAAGCTCCTGTGGAACTGGATTTGGTATAAGAGTGGTAGGATTTGGTAGCTCCTTTGGAAGCTCCTGAGAGGAGAGAGGGGAGGGGAGAGGAGAGGGGAGAGGGGAGGGGAGTTTTTTGCCGCCTGCGTGTTTTTTTTTTGTTTTTTTTTTGAGCCGACATTTTTTTTGTTTTTTTTTTGAGTCGCCTTTTTTTTTGTCTGGGAGTTTTTTTTTTTTTTTTGGAGCCGTCATTTTTTTATATGCGCAGTAGACCAAAATGCGTACCACGCGCACACCGAGCGTGCTAGACATGCGCACGGAGTGTTAGGAGATATACTTTGGTGTGTACATTCCAACCGACCCGCTTTTAAGAATACAACTCCAATAGTGAAGCTACAAATAAAAAATTTGTTGTTTTGGGCGGGTCCTACATATGGGTGGAGCTTGCTGTATTGACCTGTGTATTGTTCGAATTAGTACAACACTTGCGTTTTAACCGCACTTACCATTTTAAGTAACGCGCTGTAATACGATGAAATGAGTGAAGCTTTGAAGACCAAAACTCGATTTATAAGACATTGGTAATTTTCCCCATATATCCAAGAGCTCCAAAGGATCTGCATAATTAATTAGATATTCCAAAGGTAACATTTCTAGTTCTTCTGTAGTAAAATCTATCAAGGTTTTCTTTCCGCTTACATGACTAAACATTACATTTGCTGTTGGGCAAGACATAGTTTTCCTTTTCTGCTTCCAATTCTTGAACTTTCTTTCTCTGTTCAGTTCGAAACTTTTTTTAGCACTCTTAGATAGATTGGGAGGTTTTCGTAAAATTAAATTAGTTTGTATGTAGTCTTGTGGATTATAGCTTTCGCAATGTTCTGTGTCCCATGAATAATCAATAGGGACTGCTACAGATATCGTTGTGAATTGTGTTAAATATTGTAAATATTGAGAATTTATAGCAATAAAAGTGGTGTGGCGGGTAGGAGGAATGGATTTGATATAAGAGTGGTGGGATTTGGTGGTGTGAGGAGTACGTGTTGTGGAATGGTTTTGAAAGCTCATTTTAAAAGCTCATTTTGGAAGCTCCTGAGAGGAGAGGGGAGAGGAGAGGGGGGAAGTGGTAGGGTGAAGAGTGGGGGGATTTTGGTGGGGTGAAGAGTGGGGGGATTTTGATAGGGTGAAGAGTGGGGGGATTTTGGTAGTGTGAAGAGTGGGGGATTTTGGTGGGGTGAAGAGTGGGGGGAATTTTGGTAGTGTGAAGAGTGGGGGGGATTTTGGATTGGTGAAGAGTGGGGGGATTTTGGATTGGTGAAGAGTGGGGGGAATTGTGGTAGTGTGAAGAGTGGGGGGTTTTGGTGGGGTGAAGAGTGGGGGGAATTTTGGTAGTGTGAAGAGTGGGGGATTTTGGATTGGTGAAGAGTGGGGGGATTTTGGATTGGTGAAGAGTGGGGGGAATTTTTGGATATATATCCTGATCTAGAAACTGTGAAAACCATCTACTCGTGTTGTTGTAAGTATTTGTAACTTGTTCCAACAAGTCAATCCATTTATGATTACCATTCAAGGTAAATAGTCGAAACAGGTGTTCTTTGAGCGTTCGAATTACTCGTTCAGCAATAGAAGCCTTTAAAATACTAAACGTACTGTAATGATGTATCCCATGCTTCTTCATAAGACTTTGAAAGCTAGCGTTGTAATACTCTTTCCCATTATCTGTAACCAGCTTTTTCGGAATCCTCCGAGATTGTTTGAGTATATGATCCATTGCATTAGTCACATCCTGAGCATTTTTTGACTTTAGAGGCCTGGTCCAGAGAAATTTTGAAAAACAATCAATTACAACCAAGATGTATTTAAATCCCTTGTTTTCACGAGCGTACTGATCGAGCTGAGCAAGATCGGAGGCAAACGTATCATCTGAACCATACTGGATAAATCTGCGACGTTTAAATTTGATTCTAGCGGGTTCATGCAGTTCCTTAACAACTTGTTCTCTCGCCTTCGTAATACCCTTGGCCATTATTTCCCAAAGAATGAGGTTCTGCAGCAAGATATCGAATTATATACGTCTACATTTTAGATAGGTGGTGGATGGGAAGATCTTTTCTTTAGCAAATCAACTGTTTGTAATAATTTTGAGAGTTCTTCACGAATCTTTTTCATATCCGCACTGACTGGTTTGAGAGCATTTCGAATAGCCGTATTGGTGTAAACTTTTAGGAGTTTTTCGAGATCCTTGAATTGGGTAGATAGGCGATCCAGGTTTGTATCCACAATTAAAGTCTCGCTCTTGACTTTGTTGTCAAGTAGCTTAAGTTGGTCGGATACCGAGTCTACATAATCCTTATTAGTTTTTGTAAAGGCCTCCATTTGCTTTACAATACTACCGATAGAGTTGTTTCCTTTTTGTTCCAACACATTTACTTGTCTCAGCATCTCCAAGTGGGATACTTGTATTTTATCATTCAGCGATGTATCAATGGTAGTAGAAAGTGAAGTTAGCATACTCTCGACAAACTTTTTATTTACAGCATCAGCGATATCTGCTGGTGATTTAACGTTACAAAGCCGATGATCTCGAATATTGTAATCACCATCTTTTGTAAGAGTGATCAAGTTGGGTGCTTGCAACACTCTCACTCTTTTCTGATTAGACGACGTGGGCAAGGAACGTCCAAACTTATTCATGATTACTGCGGTACTAAGGCATAACAGCTTTAACAAACTTATTTATAGAATTCAATTACTCCAAGGTGTTCCAATTCGTGCAAAATGCTCCAAATCTCGTTCATGTTATTATTGTTGCCAACCTGATTGGAAGCGTCTAGCTTTTTTAACCTGTCAACCAGCTCATTTACGTCATCGTAGTAGACATATTCTTTGGGTTTTTCGTTGTATTCCATTAAGGCAGATCCGGATTTCACAGATCCGGATTTCTCAGACTTCGATCTGGTCACGATTTTAACCCCGGGCGAAGGAATTTTACTGGTAGAACCTTTAGAAATTAGTGGTTTCAAAATGGCATTATATTTGTGAGATCTATTACCTTTCAACTGACCATTGTCTTTCAAGTATAAATCTGTTCGCTTTAGAATATCTCTATATTGTTCTTCATCGGCAGCAGTCTGAAATTTAGGATTCTTGAGAAACAATAAATCGTATAGTCCCAGAGTTCCTTTGTACGTAAGGGAGCCAACTTGAATATCACCATTCTTTAAGAAATTCACCGGTTCTGAACCTAAGTTCCAAGAATCAGTCACTAAATCATATTTCAGGCTGTTAGCATCTATTTCGCTAGAGCCTGTCCAATATTGTTTCAGATATTCTTGAGCAATCTTCGGATACTGATCGATAAAAGTCTCAAACACTTCAGATTTTTGAAGAGAATCTTCAAAATTCTTTCTTATGTGGTGCACTGATTGTGTCGCAGGATCCTGAGCTGGTTCTTCAAACACATCATCAGCAGCAGCAGCATCATCCCCGTAGTGAGTTTCCTCGGTTAAAAATTGTACAGGAGGTTTCACTTCTCGAGTTACTATGGGTGGTTTAAATTTGCGTTTTACACCAACACTCTCTTCCACTTTAATCTTACGTTTCTTAGATTTTGCAGTGGCGGCGGCGGAAGCACTTACAAGCTTATTCAGGGTATCGGTAATAGGCATTAAGAATTTATTAAGAGCTTCATCTTCTTCCCCTCGCTCCAACTTTAATGCTAAATACTTCTTTCTTATTGTTCGCGCAGCTTGGATAATCCTACGTTTAACGTCTTTATCGAGCTGGCTAATGGGGGTAGACATACTACAAACAGATTCTGTTCGGGAAAAACCGCTAATAAACAGACCCTGTTCGGGAAAAACAGCTCAAAACAGACCCTGTTCTGGAAAAACAGCTAATAAACAGACCCTGTTTCTGGAAAAAAAACAGCTAAAAACAGGTCCCTGTTTCGGGAAAACAGCTATGAAACAGCTAAAAACAGACCCCTGTTTCTGAAAACAGCTAAAACAACTACTAAACAGATCCTGTTTCTAGAGACTTAACACACATCTAACTTCTAGGACGTCAAGTGTTACACTGAACCGCAAGTTTTAGGGTATGATATAAGTATCAAACTTGCTACGATATCGGCCTTTGGCAATATCATTGTCTTTCACCATTACTAGGAACCCATACCTATCTTTCCAACATTCGGAGCAAATATGTTTAAATGCATCGAATGTCATGTCTGTATTAACGTGATCGTCGTAGATATGTTTCAAGTTTAAGTCGTCCTGCTTAAATAAAATTAATACATTGGCATTGTCACGAACCAGCTGTTTAGGTATTTTCGAGTAAGTTTGTGATAAATAGAATGAATCAATTGCGTTATGCCGACCCATACAAAAATAATTACGTATTTTATCCTGCTTCTCACATGCTACATCATCAAATATGAATACAGAGTGAGGTCGGGCACTAGTAGGATCTAGAACTTCATCATTATCACTGTAGCCGAAATAGCCTAAACGGGAATGTTTCATAGCCTGCTGAAGAAAGTCATACTTGTCTTGCTACAGAGATTTGGAATACACGTACACATTCTCGAATTTTAAATCATTTTCATCAATCAAAAGACTAATCATTACATTGGTTTTGCCACAATTACTAGGACCACATATTAACGCTCGAATTGTAGAAGGTAAAAGTTGACCATGTTTGCTACTTCGGGACTTGTCTTTTTTCATATCGCAATTATAAACTTGGATTTTGAGTTTCTGCTTCTCTTGGCGCATCTCTATAAATATTAGTCTGCACCCTCTCAGGACTTCATTACTAATGAAAACTCTGCAGGGTGCAGGTGTGTTAAATACAGTTATTAACAAGCTCCCGTTCGAGCTTCATTTGCCCGGTTATTCCTATTGCGGACCGGGAACCAAACTTCAAGAGCGGCTGACTCGAGGCGATCGACCAAAGAACAAATTGGATAGTGCTTGTCGCGATCACGATATCGAATACGCAAAGTCTAAAGAGTTGGGACAAAGACATCGAGCCGATCGTGTGTTGGAGAATCGGGCTTGGGAACGAGTAAAGGCAAACGATTCCAGTTTTAGTGAAAAAGCTTCCGCGTGGCTAGTAACTAACGCCATGAAGGTAAAACGCAAGTTGGGTGCTGGTAAGAAGGTAAAACGCAAGTTGGGTGCTGGCAAGAAGAAGATGAAACCCCTATCATCAGTGGTCACTCTGCTTAAGAAACAACTTAAACATACGGGTACTGGTGATGTTAGTAAGAAAATGACTCTCGGTAAAATACTTCAAGCTGCACGAGTAACGGTCAAGAAGGTAGGAGGACGTAAGAGGATCAACGTACCACGAATAATACCCTTACCGAAACAGGGTGGGTTTCTACCACTTATTCCCATATTTGCAGGACTTAGTGCCCTGGGAGCACTAAGCGGGGGCGCCGCGGGGATAGCGAAGGCCGTTAATGACGCTCAAAGTGCCAAGGAGAAGTTAAAAGAATCGAAACGACACAACGAAACAATGGAGGCGATTGCATTGGGAAAAAAGGGTAGCGGTCTGTATTTAAAGAAACACAAAACTGGTTATGGATTGTTTTTACGAAAAATGCCAAAAAACTACCAATAAAGCTACCTGAAAAGCCGTTATCCGATCACGATATTAATTCGTACGTCACTCGATTAAAAATACCGCATTTTCGAGGAGTATTTATGCGAGACACTTTACCGAACGCACCCCTCAAAAAAGAGTGTGGTGTTATTAATTTGGATCGGAACACAGGATTCGGAACACATTGGGTAGCTTACAAGAAACACGGTAATCGAGTTGTTTATTTCGATAGTTTTGGCAACTTGAAACCGCCCAAGGAGTTTGTCAAGTACATGAAAAATGTTAAAATATATTTTAATTTCGAGCAGTATCAGGATTATGGTATGATAAATTGTGGACATCTTGCTCTAGCATTTCTCTACAATGAAACTTTATAAATGCAGGTGTTGATGCTTATCGCTCGCAGTCATGTCACAGACATTCACGTTAAAAGGTCGCTCTCACCGACTTGAAGCATCCTTTGTACTTCCCATAGAGCTCGATTCGAGATTTGATTACTCTTTAGCCTTAATTTCGCTAAACACTTGGAACACAATCCCCAATATAGAAGAGGGACGAAACAAGTTTTATTACATTGTCAATAATCAGGAGGAGCGAGTATTGGAAATACCGAAAGGGTCCTACGAGTTGGAAGATATCGAACAGTTTCTACAACGTAATCTCCTCGATCCCAGAGCTTCCGCAGACGAGCGGAATCGCATCTTATCGCTGAAACCCAATAACAATACGTTAAAGTGCGAGCTAAACAGTGTCTACGACATAAACTTTAAACCAAAAGACAGTATTGCAAAGTTGTTGGGATTTTCGCCTCAACTGTTAAAGTCTGGCAAATTCCACGAATCAGATCAACCTGTGGATATTATACAAGTTGTTACTATTCGAGTAGAGTGTAACATAATTTCCGGCTCATATTACACAAATAATCCCGCACATACTCTTTACGAATTTTCACCAACTGTTGATCCCGGCTACAGTATAAATATCGAACCCAGGAATCTAATCTATTTACCTGTGAACCAGAAAAGCATCTATAACATCACTCTCACACTAGTAGACCAGGATTCTAGGCCTCTTAATTTTCGAGGTGAAGAAGTAGTAATTCGATTAGAACTTAGACGAAATGGTTCTAGTATTTAAACGGTATTTAAACACTAATACCTCAGCCGATAGATCATTCAGTGATCAGAAGTCGAAGGGATCACTCACGTTTTCAAATATAATATATTTGCAGTCTATAAGCAGTCCTTACGGCTACCATGTCAGAAAAACTTCAAATCTTCAATCAGATCAAGAGTGATGAGTCGGTTATTCGCGAAGAATGGCACACTTATCACCCCTTTACCAACTCCTTTAATAACAATGACGAAATCGAGATTGTTATCAATCAGCAAGATGTCTTTTTGGATATGAGTGAAGCTCAACTCTACATCGAGGGTACGTTTAAGGTGGAAGCAGATGCCGCTGGTAAGACCGGTACTTGCGATCTAACCAATAATGCTGGGGCCTTTCTCTTCGACAACATTTCCTATGAAGTTAATGGCAAGGAGATTGAAAAGATTCGAGATCCTGGTATTGTTAGCACAGTTAAAAATATGCTATGTTTAAATGAGCAGGAAAGCCGTGCTCTCGACACCAGCGAAAGTTCTTAAGACTAAGCCTAACCGAGTTTACGAGATTGGTGACTTTATAGCAGTCATTTTTACTGCGTCAGAAGAGGAACACAAACAAGTAATTTTGCATACTACTGGTTATGGTAAACTTTATTTCTCCAGTGATGAATTTGAAGAATTTCTAAGCACTTTTGATTGTTTCAATACGCACTGGGTGGATATAGTTATAATAATTGGACAGTATACGCTAGTGTTTCATCGCAATGGCGATAAGAGAAGTCTCAAGTTTGAAGATGTCATAACAGACAAGTATCTATTTAGATGGACTGAGAAGTTCATACACCTATTTTCAAAACACGTTTATGAATTGTATAAGCTTAATATTGAATATTATACTGTTACTAAATAAATAGTCTAATGTGAATTTGTTTTTTCTTTGCTCTAACTAAGGAAATAAGACGCCAATATAAACACAAAAACAAGCATTTATTAAAGTGTAAAAAAAAAGTTTAAAAAAGCACAAAATCTGACCGAACAGTGGTCTGTAAATAGAGGAAAATAAGCAAACAATATAAAAATCAAAAAAATAGGGTAAACTTAGGTAAAATCTACATATAAAAACAATATAAAAATAAAAAAAACTAGGGTAAACTTAGGTAAAATATACATATAAAGTAAATAAATGAATACAATAAATAGGGTAAACTAGGGTGACATAAATTGATACAATAAATAGGGTAGACTTGAGTGAAATAACTGAATACACTAAATAATAAAAATAAATAATATATATGCCTAATCTAATATCACAGCCTCTAAAGTCATACATTTAGCTACCAAAGGTGATTAAAGGAAAGATAGCTGTCGGTGATCAGTCTTAGCTCATGGAATTTCCGATGATTCCTTATACTTTTCAATATCTCTATGACCCGAAGCAAGCGTGTTCTCCAAGTCGCCGGGAATAAGGTAACGCTTATCGTCCGCGTGTGATAGCGCTACCTTATTTTTAAGTTCGACATACATATCGTGTAAATGCGAACGGAAAGTGTTCATCTGACGATGAATGTGAGTTCCCTCTACGTCAACCGCCTCCCTATAATCGTCCAGAGTCAGTTCGGATTGAGTGACGTAGTCAGGAACTCCCTTAGCTTTTTTCGTTAACTTTCCCTCCACATTAACACAATATGCTTTCGCCCCGGTACAGTAGAAATCCCAAATGATTTTTCCTGCATACTCATCTTTCATTTTGCCCAAAATTGACTGGTTTACAGGAACATCATGTGGGTTATCTTGGGACTAATTGGACCTATCGAATCTATCTAAATTTTGTGTCATATCACTATAGAAATTTTCGGTTGTAATTTTTAAAACCAGGGATTCGGTGTCAGTGTAGAGTAATACCGCGTTGTTGCCGTATTTTGGCTTAATATACCCGTACAAAAAGTCATACATAATTGTCTGGGATATTTCCAAGATGCTAAAACCTACGTAAATAGGTTTATTATATGTGACTTTTTGTTTTTTCATCTGGATAGCTACCAGGTTCTCGTTGAAAATAGTGCGGTCTTTAAAATGAGGTTTCGAGATTAACGCTTCGGCTCCCAACCTTCTACCAATATTTTCCCAATGAGAAACAAGTTTAACATCTACCCGTTTCTCCACATTTTCCATCGTTTTCCCAAACACAGCGTTGTTCATAAGTTTGAAAAAGTCTTTCTCAAACTTGTTTTTGGCTTTATTGCGCATCGCTGTGTTTAGGTCAATGTATTTCTTTAGCCACGGTGATTGGTCAAAAGATATAACGCGGTGAATTTTGATGAGCTTAAGGCCATACTCTAAAGCCTGACGCAAATTTTGGTAATGAATTATATATTTATCTTTCTTTTCCAAATTTGGAATTAATTTTGTAATGTCTTGGAATTTTGATTCCGGTGGAGCTATTGATTGTGGACAAAAGGGTAGTTCGTTGTGTAAATAATGCAACTGTTCGGGATATTCTAAATCCACCTCTAATATATAGCCAGTTTTAGAATCATTCGCGACATTCATGTAATCTAAACTTTGAATTTCGGTCTCATCCAACCACTTAAAATTCCCCGTTGGTAAATATTGTGACATAGCCGCACCATATAGATTGGTGGCGTCCAAATACATGATGTAGGAAGTAGGTTTGGAAGCGTCATAATGAGGTATAAATTTATTGTTAGCAAAAGCTTTTCTAACACTACACTGACTGACCCCGCCGCGAATACCGTGTTTAAAAAGTGTACCATGTCTAGATCCGTCAGTAATTCCAAGCTAATTGCTGTGGTCTTGAGTGCAGCATCCATCGCAAGAGCGGGCGCTGTGAAGTACTGCGCAGGATCTAGACCGTAAGTGCTACGGCACACGTCTCTAAAACTTTCAAAAATATCTGTTAATAATAATACGTCGGATTTTAAATAAATATCTGAATATTCGCCTAAAGTTTTACATTCAAATAAATTCCACACAGCCCAAGCACGCTTGTAATCCTTGTTACTAATATCTTCTTTTTTCAGCTGGTTGTAAAAGTCTTTCTGTGATGGAAGCTTTGTGTCATCCAATTTTGTGAAACTATCCACATAATTATATGGGAAGACACCCTTCTGTCGAATAAGCTGAAACTTATTTTCTTCCTCGAAATATTTTCTAACTTCTCGACATTGTTCTGGTTTTAAATTTTGACTAAGTTTATCGAGACTGCTGGCCATGAAACGAAAACTGTCGAGGAAGCGTAATTTTAAAAATACCTGTCGTTGTTTACCATCCCTGTTCTCGATGTTATCCACCAAAACATGTTTAGTAAATGATATATACTTTTCCTTGTTTTGGGGGATAACATCCAGCTTTTCTTCGTTGGAAGCCAATTCCTTAACAAACAGGTGCGAATCAAAGTTGGACATATTATGGAAAAAGATGAGTATAAATTGAGGGATTTTGTAATTTAGGTTACATACAGAGTGCGCAGCCGCTCGATATTCGCCATTTGTGTGATCGTGGTCGTGCACGCGATCGTTTAATGCTACATCAAATGGCTTTTCGCAGATATGACACACCGTAGCATTCTGATGCTCAATCTCTTGTTCCGCAGAAATAGGTATCATGGGTACTACTTCCTTCATAAAGCGATTATAGATTGATTTACAATCAGTCTCTAAGCGTTTTACGAATTCTTTGTGAGCATCCGGACCCCTATAACTTTGGTAAATCGAATGAGCATCATCAAAGTAACATTTGATGTAGTAACCGAAAGAGTACGGGACATGTTTGTGCGTTCTCACAGTGTATGACGTATCGGGATCCTGAGCATTTTCCTCTGTATCGATAGGTTCAAGGATAGTTTCGAAATCGGCATAAACAACGAAAGGCACTTTTAATTTCTTTTCAAAGTTTGTAAATTTCTAAATATTCTCGGGAATCTCTTCACCATATTTTTTTTTTTTTAAATTTGTCGTTGGGAGTTTAGCTAAAACGTGCCCGCAATCATGTTCTTGATGAGTCATTAATTTTTGCTCTGAATAAAAATATGATAAACACCCATCACATAAATACTTTGTGCCACAATGTAAGGATAATTGTCTTGAGATCAGGCGAGATAAACTTCTTATTAAGCAGTAATGACTATTACCATAATCATCACTGGTTACTAACAAATTTACATGTCGCTCTCTATTACGAGAATTTGTAAAGTATAAGGGCCCAACAACTTCAATAATATTTTTACCATCTTCGAACAGTTTCTCCAGTCCGTATACGTTGATAGAAATATTATTGAGTCGTTCAAACTTCGCTACATCGGTAAGTTTAATCGGAAATTCCATACCTGTAAAGTCCAACTCGTTTTCAAAAGGCAAATAGTTCGCGACTCTATTTGCATGTTGAGTTCGATCCAAAGGATGCAAGGCGGCTAGGACTGACCACATAAAACATTTTTGATCAGTGTTTTGAATGTTCAGAACAGCTTTCTTTGCTTCAATCTCCTTTGGCAGCGGGATGTAGGAAGATGGCTTCAGAGGCTGAATATTGTTGATTCCTAATTCTACGTGGAGAAGCTGCTGAAGCGTCCACCCTGTAACAATAGAAATATCAATTAGCGAGAAATATTAAATCGTTTTCAATTTGTTTTTTTTTGCAATAGTTTTACACTCACCACTATCCTTTTCCTGAAATTCGGAATGCTTTCGGTCTAGGATGGCGATGAACTGCTGGAACAGCTCCTCCAAGTCCGTAGCCCCATTCACCAGCTGGTATTTGGTGTTGAAGGACTTCACCTCCTCGGACTCGTTCGACTGCAGGAGGAAGCGGCCGAAAAGCTCCAGACCGACCTTCAGCTGTTCATACTTTGCGCAGATGTCTCCCACCAACTTGACGAATTTTTGTTTTAGCTGCTGTAGATACTGCTTTACGTTGGTGGGATCCTGGCTTGAAGTAAGTCGGTACGTTGCAATTCGGCTTCTGAACGATGTTCTTATCAGCTCTACTCCTTCCTCCTCCTGCATCACGCAGCATTTCTCACGATGTCCCAGGGTCCGTAGATGTCCACCCCATCGGTTCGTGGGGACATCTAGTTTGCATATTGTGCAATGCTGCGTGGACGATGTTGTTGGTTCTGAAAATAGGAATAAATAATTAGTACCTGAGTTATATATATATATATATATATATATATATATATATATATATATATATATATATATATATATATACAGACAAATTTATTATTTCGGTTACTAGAAATTTCAAATTTAAATACTTACCATCTACCGAATCGAGTCTTGCTCTTTGCGCCATGGGAGATTGCGGAGAATCGACGGCGGCTCTTCTCTTCAGGGCTCCATGTTTCTGACGTTGATGGTGTTGTAGAGCTCTCTCAGACTTGGCAGTTACTCCGCAAGTCTCGCAGACTTTGCCTGACTGTCTGCAGTCCCCATGGCGTTTGAGGCTGTCCTTCCTGGTGAAGGAGGCGTTGCAGAATTCGCATACGAACATTTTCTATAACACATTAAGATTGGAAAATAATTTTCGGACAAACAAATTGGAAAACAATTTGAACACAGAGTTTGAGAGAAAAAGTGTTTGGCAAAAAAATTTGAAAACTTTTTAAAAATTTTTGGCTTTAATCCACACGCGTACTTCCTATGTTCTTTTGAGCTCTAACGGCACACTATGCTGATGAATTTTTGTAAATTTTTTCCACTCCAATTGCAGTTTGAACACAAAAACTATTTTTTTTTTTGAAAAAGGGGTCTTTAATCTACACCCGTACATCCTATTTTCTTTTGAAATCTAAAGGCACCCTCTTAGCAAGAATTTTTGTCAATTTTTTCAATTCAACTTGCAGTTTGAACATAAAAAACTAGTAATATCTTCCACGCAAGTACTCCTAATATTCTACACGTTCATACTAATACGCCACCAAGTAAATCTTCTCGGTACTTACCCAGATTTCACAGTACACTCGCTTCACAAAGAAAAACTCTGATTGTCTAAGAATAACTAATTCCCAACACTTTGATCCGCACTTTTTCCCGATCACCTTCACTCTAGGAATTCTTGATGCTAACTGCTGCTCTCGCCTAGGTGACTTTGCTAGAAATCAATATTTTCATAACTCCTACCACTCCCCGCTGACCTGATCGTAACTATCTGCGCTTTACATTAAAATGCATGATCATTGTACTTTACTTCTGATGGTACCGCTCGGTACGGAAAACAACGGTCGCGTTGACCTTGCCTCGTGCTGTGTTATTTTCGCGCTCTTTGTCCAGTACTATTCCACTGATTATGCAATCTTTCTCGAATATTCTGCATCTCCAACTCTTGCTCATAGTCCTACTAATCCAACTACTCCAACTACTCCTACTTCTACACTAACGCCATCTTTCTCCGAAACTCTGAACACCTCCTACTCCAACTACTCCTAATTCTACACTAACGCCATCTTTCTCCGAACCTGTGAACAGTATTTCTAGTTTGCTCCTAATTTTGTATTGTAACCATTGAATTTTTTTGTCAGTCCTGAAAACTTAAAAAATTCAAATTTTCGGTCTTACGTCAAAATAAATATAAAATATAATGTCTTTCAGTTAGAGATCTTTATCAGCCGGGGTGACGAAGTCACGTTTTTCACTAACTGCGCACGAATCGCACCCTCGCTACTACCAAAAAGACGCATTTTGGTTTCTGCGCAACTTTTGAACTTTGTAACTCTCTAGCGCCGAAACGGCTGAACGGATTTCGATGAAATTTGGGGTATGTATTTTGTTACTCCTACCCTTAGTCCCCATCGAAGCAAAAATTTTTAAGGCACTTTTGGTCAGCGCCAGAGTAATTGTCTAAAGGACCTTACTCTTTTTGGGAGTTTTTGAACCTGCATATCTCATGGTCTTTCTGACTTCTATCTAACACCAAAATTTGAATTCTTCAACACTTACCGTTTAAGCGCTAGCCGTAATTTAGTTTTTTATTTACCGTCATCAGTTCCTGTGCTCCTGATACATGAAACACCTTTGTAACCATCTAGCGCCTAAACGGCTCAACGGATTTCGATGCCATTTGGGGAATATATTTTATTCCTCCTACCCGTCATCCCTATCGAAGCACAAAAATTTTAAGGCCCTTTTGGTCAGCGCCAGAGTAATTGTCTAAAGGACCTTACTCTTTTTGGGGGTTTTTGACCCTGCATATCTCATGGTCTTTCTGACTTCTACACTAACGCCATCTTTCTCCGAAACTCTGAACAGTATTTCTAGTACTGCTACTTCTACACTAACGCCATCTTTTTTCGAAAATCGGAACAGTATTTCTCGTATCCTTGTATTCCTAGCAGTAGCCTGCTATTATTGTGGTTAAATAAATCATTTTCCTACGACTACTACGTGTTTTCTTCCTTCCCAACATTTCTTACCCATCGTTCTCATCGTGACTTCGCTCCACAAACAACAACAACAACCACTTTCCTGCCTAGCTGCCGCAAGTCTATATGTTATGAACTGAATATTTTATGAGAAGCCGATGGCCAGGTCGGTTAGAGCGTTGCTGTTCCACTATGCAGGTCCCAGGTTCTAATCCCAGCATGGACGAAAATAAAGAAAAAAGTTTTTGACGTCATTTTTCCCCGAAATACTTAATACTAATAATATTCTTACGAAGTAGTACTCATATCCGATGCAGTTAGGGCCTAAACAGATAGTGCCCAAGTGGTTGGTGTCGCCCTCAAGTAGTTAAAGCCCCCGAGTAGTTCAAGCCCCAAGTAGTTAAGACCAAAGTAACTAACGCCCAACAGTGTGACAGTTGACAGATGACGTCTGACAGATGACGTATGGCAGATGACAGTTGACAGATGACAGTTGACAGATGACGTATGATAGATGACATATGACAGATGCGCGCGCCGATGACGCCTGCGCATTAACTTTGGGCGATGGGTGGGCGCAGAACATCCCATCTATCACTACTTGTATATGTGAGACTTTATTAATAAAGTGACAAATTAATGAAACAATAGTGGTTTAATACAGACTTGAGAATTTATGCAGGTATAAAAAGGTCAGATAAACTGACAAGGCAAAACGGATTCCAATAAACAAATTTTTTGTTTCTGTTGATTTTTTACGATGGATGGAAATGAGGACAAGTGCTCAAATTGTAAACAAGCAGTTAGAGATGAAACCCATTATAAATGCGATCTTTGTGTTCAAAGAATACACAAAAGCTGTGCAGTACTTTCTGCATCTGAAATTAAATGTATGCCGCTTCAAAAGAGACTTTTGGTTTTACTATGTAGCAGTTGTAAAGAAATGCTATCAAAATCACAAAGCATTGTTCAACTGATGGAAGAAATGAGAACTGAAATAAAAAGCCTGCGAGAAGAAGTTTGCGCATTAAAAACTGAAATCAACACTGGGGGAAATTGTGCAGAAATGGGCATTGGAAGAAAATTTTCAGATATAGTAAGGAACAGGGAAACAATCAAATCACCTGCTACGTCGCAGTCCCCATCATTGACAGTAAAGCCAAAACGGAAGCAAGACTCGGAACAAACAAAGAAGGATTTACAAATGAATATACAGCCAAATCAGCTGCATATTGGAGTTAAAAATGTACGGGCAACAAAACAGGGAGGTTTAGTGGTTAAATGTACCACAAGGAATGATGTTGAGAAGTTGAGGCTGGCTGCTGAAAGAAGTTTGGGTAATAACTACATAGTGGAAACATTAAAACTAAATCAGCCTAAAATGAAAATAGTCGGCTATAGAGGTGAACAAACAGCAAAAGAGTTAGAAGAAATTATAAGACACCAAAATACATGGATAGAAGAAGATGACAAACTGAATATAACCTATGTTAAAAAACCAAACAATAAGGATCAAACATCAACAATTTTCTTAGAATGTTCATCAAATCTGTATTGGAAAATGATAAACCAAAGAAAGATATTCATTGGATGGGAAAGATATAGTGTATTTGAAAATTTGAATATAAAGAGATGTTTCAAATGCCAGGACTATTATCATAAAAAAGATGTCTGTGAAAATAAAGAAGTTTGCGAGTATTGTGCTGGAAATCATGAAACGAAGGAGTGCCCAAAGGAAAATAAGAGGTGTAAAAATTGCATTAATGCAAATAACAAATTCAAAACTAACTATAATTTAAACCATACGGCAGCAGATCGAGAATGCCCTTCCACTAAATATCACATAGATCTTTTGAAAAGTAGAATTGATTATGGATCATAATGGTACGTCTGGAACAGGATGAAGTTCTTGAGGCGATAGAAACTAATAGTGATCAAAATTCAGTGCTAGTGGATAGTGACTTATTGCAATTTAAAATGAAAGACACAAACATTATTTTTAATTTACTACACCTAAATATTAGAAGTATGACTAAAAATATTGACAATTTGATTTTGCTTTTGGAAAGTTTTGAGCTGCATTTTAATGATATCATAGTTTTGAGTGAAACCTTTAGAATATTTTCGATAAATCAATGTAATGTCCCTGGTTATCACTTGTTTTATAATAATGATGCATTAAAACAGGAACGATGGGGTTATCGTTTTGGTGAAGAGTCATATAGATGTGAGTTTTTCCATTCATAAGTTACCAGTCTCCCAGGCTACTGTAAGTAGACTACGTTTTGTAGTCAATAATATTAAGATGGGAATTACTGCAGTTTATAAGCCACCTCCCATACCGATATCAGATTTTGTTAATGACATTTACACTTTTCTTGATTCTTTAAATAATGATAATACCAATATTGAGATTTTTGTGGGAGACACAAATATAAATATATTAAATATAGATAACGATGCTCATGATTATTTGTCGGTGCTGTCACAGTTGGGTTATAGGTCGTATATAAACTCGATAACTAGATTTGAAAGTGGCTCTTGTCTTGACCATATTTTCATTAATCAGAAACTTAAAACTAATAATTTGGGTTTTGATTCATATGTTTTGGATTCGCATATGACCGATCATGGGCCAACTATGCTTAATATTGTTTCAAAAAACAACACCATAGCTAATAAAAATAAATATACTGATATAAAAAAGAGTCAATTTGACCTTCAAAAATTTAAAGCTTCCTTAATGGCACATGATTGGTCTTCTGTCTTTGACGATCCGGATCCTGAATCGGCATTCAATGCATTTGTTGGGGCGTACAGATCTTTAAAACTTGATGCGACTTCTGAATCTTTTATAAGGTTAAAACAATACAAAAAGATTAAGGAATGGATCACTAATGGCATCGTGGCATCTATTAAGCGAAGGGATAAGATGAAGAGAAGGTTAATGCGTAACTACAGTGAGGGTCTAAATAATGAGTACAAAAAATATCGTAATACATTGAATAAAATTATTGAAAAAAGAAAAAATGAGTACTATAGAAAACAAATAAATGACAATAAAGGAAATATGAAAAAAATTTACGACATAATAAAAAAATGCCACCTATGAAACCAACTCAAAAGTGAACAATTTAAAAATAATGAATGAGAGGGGTATGAACTTTGATAATGATTTGGACATGGCAAATCATTGTAATAACTATTTTATAAATATTGGAACTAAAATGGCTAAATTAATTCAGGTGCCTGAAATCCCAATAAATATAAATTTTACTCAGCAAAATTCTATGTTTCTGTCCCCTGTAACTGCAAATGAGTTAATTAACCATATTTCCTCTTTAAAGACGTCAGGTGCTCCGGGGCTGGATGGTATTACATCTAAATTAATAAAAGAGACCCACACTGTAGTTCTGCAGCCTTTGTTGCATATCTTCAACCAAATCTTCGTGACGGGAGTTGTGCCATCACATTTCAAAACAACAGTTGTTACACCTATCCACAAGAGTGGTTCAAAGACATTGATTCAGAACTATAGACCCATTAGTCTTGTAAGTAACTTTGCAAAGTTGTTTGAAAAGTGTGTAAAGCAAAGATTGTTTACTTTTTTTGAGAGCAATGGCATTTTATCACAGAACCAGTATGGCTTTATTAAGGGTCGCAGTACTGAAGATGCAATGTACAGATTGACATCGGAGATTGTAAATAATCTGAATACTGGGAAAAAGTGTGCTGCTATGTTTTTGGATTTGGCTAAGGCCTTCGACACGGTCCCTCATGACAAACTACTTGATGTCTTATGCCATTATGGTGTTAGGGGGACTGTGTTGAACATGTTTCGTAACTATCTTGTTGGGCGATGTCAGTCTATCAAGGTTAACAACACTTTAAGTGATAAACAAATTGTAAATATTGGGGTTCCGCAGGGTACGGTTCTCGGCCCTATCCTGTTTTTGATTTACATAAACAGCTTATTGTCGCTTGAAATACACGGTTCTGTGGTATCATATGCTGATGATACCGTACTGATATTCAGTGGTATCACTTGGATGGAGGTAAAGGAAAAAATGATGAATGGTTTGGGAATTACTAAGAACTGGCTAGACAGCTTTCAACTGTCTTTAAACTTGACTAAGACAAACTATATTGCCTTTTCCTTAACAAATAGACCAGAATTTACTGATATTGTGGTGAATGATCATCAAATTAATGAAGTCTCCCAAATTAAATATCTTGGAATAATAATAGACAAATTTCTGAAATGGCAACCACATATTGAGTATCTTTCAGGTAAAGTTAGAAATCTTATACATAAGTTTTATATTATTAGAGAGTTTCTTGATACAAAAACTCTCACTATTGTTTACAAAAACCTTGTAGAGTGTTTGATAAGATATGGTATCTTGGTCTAGGGGGGGCTGTATAATAATGCTCTTTATCGATTAAATATTATTCAGAAATATATTTTAAAAGTGATGTATAGGAAGAATAGGGCTTATCCATCAGAGCTTTTATTTTCGAGCGATATATATAATGTAAGAACTCTGTATATGACTACCGTGGCTATATTTATTCATAAAAACAAAACACCTGATGATGCTATACAGCATCATTACCACACACGAGCTAGAATTTCCACAAACCTAGTTATTCCAGTAAGTTACAATAATATTAACTTAAAATGTATTGTATATTTGGGACCAAAGATATATAACATGATTCCCAATTTTATTAAATGTATTGGAAGCATTAAGAAATTTAAAACTGAAAGTAGAAAATATTTAGCTTTGGAATCTAAGAGATTTGAACATTTGTTTGAGTGACTTTATTACCAACTCATTCTCATCTGTCATCTTTCTTCTTTTTTTTACTTTTTTTGAGAGTATTGGTTGAGTACCAGACTACTATTGTTTCAGTGTATACAGAGAAATATGTGTTCCTTCTGTTTTTGGAGGTTTTTTGTTTTTTTTTTAAGTGTTGTGACTTTTAATGTATTTACTTAGTATGTTAAGCTTGTTTGTTTATTATAAAATGTATATTGAATAAATTGTATATTGTATTGTAAATAGAGAATATATATATATATATATATATATATATACATATATCTTCTGCAATCTTCTTTCTTCCTCTCTCTTGCAGAAGATATCAAAAATTACAACGAAAAGCTAGTAGAAACTGCAATCGAAAATAGAAAAAGCTACAAGACCGCTAAGAAATCCCTCCTCATAGGCAAGAAACAAGTAGTGGCACTAATGACAACACCAGTCACAAATAGAGAAGAAATAATAAACCTAGTAACCAAATTCTATAGTGAACTATACAAGGCCCCGGAGACAATACAGGAACAGGTAACGACACCACAAATAAATGACGACACCCCAGAAGTTCTCGTGGAAGAAGTAGAGAAGACGCTTAATAGCATGAGAAACGGTAAAGCAGCAGGCAATGACGGTGTGATGGTCGAATTAATCAAATACGCAGGTAAACGAACATGGAAAATCCTAGCAAAAATCTACACTAACTGCCTAAGATCAAGACATATACCACAAAGTTGGAATAGCGCCAATATAATTCTAATTCACAAGAAAGGCAGTAAAGAAGACATAATAAACTATCGACCAATCAGTCTACTACCAATAATATACAAGGTATTCACAAAGATCATAAATACCAGAATACAGAACACACTAGATGCTGCACAACCACGGGAACGGGCTGGCTTTAGAAGTGGCTTCAGCACAATCGACCACATACACACACTAAGGGAGGTCATCAGTCGAACAAAATAATATGAAATACTACTGGCACCAGCCTTCATAGACTTCGAGAAGGCGTTCGACTCGATATATCCCAAAGCTATAGTGGAAGCCCTAACTAGTCATGGTGTCGACAAACCGTATATAGAAACCCTGGCAAACATATACAAAGAAGCCAAAGCCAGAGTCATGATATACGAAGGATCTCCGGAATTTCCCACAACTAAAGGAGTACGTCAAGGAGACGCAATATCTCCAAAGCTCTTCACGGCAACACTTGAAGAAATCTTCCGTCAGCTAGACTGGGACAACAAAGGTCTATGCATAGACGGAGAACACCTCAACCACCTAAGATTCGCTGATGACATTGTACTAATCGCCAAGGACCCTGATGAACTTCAACAGCAAATTGACGAACTAAATACAGCATGCAATAAAGTAGGTCTGAAGATGAACCTAGCCAAAACAAAGATAATGTACAACGAACTGGTAGACAAACAAGACATACAAGTAAACAACATCACACTGGAAACAGTAGAAGAATACATATACCTGGGTCAACTAATACACATCTCGGGATCTCTACTACCAGAAACAACAGAAGAATAAAACTAGCATGGAGAGCATTCGGTAGAAACTCAATCATATTCAAATCTAGAATGCCACTCCACCTAAAGAAGCGAACGTTTGACCAATGTATACTACCAGTCATGACATACGGATGTGAAACCGGGATACTAATAACAGACATAACAAGAAAACTCCAGGTAGCACAAAGGGCTATGGAACGATGCATGCTAGGAATAACTAGGAGGGACCGCAAGAGAATAGAGTGGATAAGGCAGAAAACCCAGGTGATAGACGTCATCCACCGGATCAAGTCCCTAAAATGGCAATGGGCAGGACACTTGGCGAGAAGAACTGACAATAGATGGACCACAAGAATTACACAATGGTACCCCAGAGGCGTGAAAAGACCAAGACGACGCCCAAATTTGAGATGGGACCATGATATAAAGAAATTATCAGGATTAACCTGGGCCCGCATAGCCAACAATAGACAACTATGGGCCGAAATGAAAAATGAATATGTAAGCTTTAAATGATGATAATGATGATATATATATGTATATATAGATATATATATATATATATATATATATATATATATATATATATATATATATATATATATACATATATATATATATATATATATATATATATATATATATATATATATATATATATATATATATATATATATACACATATATATATATATATATATATATATATATATATATATATATATATATATATATATATGTATATATATATATATATATATATATATATATATATATATATATATATATATATATATATATATATATATATATATATATATAAGGGAGAGTAGTCGCGACTGACTAGTTAAGAAACAATACTCGAAACTGGAATAGTGGAGATGCAGTCTTTATTGAAGGTGGCCTTAATTAAGGGATAAAACTCTTTTTTGATTTGTCGAGCTTTCGAGAATTTATTTTTCTCGTCTTCAGGAGTTCTATAATACAAAAATTAATTTAAGTTAGTAACATCTAACCTAACAATCTTCATAATAAAAGAACTCACCGAAGTGGGCAGTTAAACTAAAAACAGGAATCCCCAGGGGAAAATGCAAGATCCGTCTCCATCCTCTATTACACAACTACATTCCTCGGGGCGGTATGAGGAAAACCGAACGGAAAAATCCCGCGTTTTAGCAGGATAGAAGCGACAGGAAATTGACATTTGCAAAATTATGAGATTATACCAGACATTCATGCTTGGCAACTCTTGGTTAAAAGAATACAAGCAAATACAGAGGGGTAAGAACGAGAGAGACAAAAGTCATCAAGCACTGGCGCATGGTATCGGATGGTTAGTAAAAATGTTCATAGGTTGTTGAGAGTTTAGTGAACCAAAAATATAATAAAGCCGCCTTGGGTTACTGATGAATTGGCGGAGAGTTTTAAAAACATTCATAATTAAGTTAATTTTAGTAAATAAGGTATAATATGTAAAGAAAGGAAAGGTATAAAAACCGTAATTACTCCCTCTCAACCCAGAGGTACTACTCATCAGGGGCTGGAAAATCAAGTATACTGAGATACTTTTCTTTCTCAAGGCGTAGTAAGTAACTATAGACGGTGCTGAGTTCTGATATGTCACTTTTTTTATTTAGGTAGTTAGGTTCAAGGTTGATGTGAACCATCTCCAGGAAAAGTCTTTTATAATATGAACTGACATCTTCTAAGATCTCGGCACCCTCCCAGTCCATTTGATGATCTTCATCAATAACATGCTCTGCCAAAGCGCAAGAATGTACACCTCGACGGCAGTCACTTTTATGGGAAGTAATACGGCCCTTCACATTTCTGAACGTCTGCCCTATGTATGACAAGTTACAATTTTTACAGGGGACTCTGTATACAATGCCACATTTTTCATCCCTGCTAAGAGGGGCCTTAGTTCTAGAGTAAATCTGAGAAATAGCTTTTATTTGCTTTCTCGCTATCTTTATGTTGGTGTGTTTAAAAACGTTTATTAATTTTTCTGTTAAATTGTCAATATGTGGTAATGAAAAATAGAAAGTTGTTTGAGGATTATTTTCCACTGCAATGTTGTTTTGTGCGTAAGAAATCGATGGATTAGCAGAACTCGGTGTTTGTGGTCTTAGGGACATGGGTTGTGATTGCCTTTCGAAAATATTTTCTGGTATCTTGTACTAAGTGCTGAACAAGAATTTATTAATAAGGTTTATTGGATTTGTCCCCCAACTAAAGAAATTAAAATCACACACCTTCTTGCTGATTTAGAAAGTATTATTTCAAGCTGTGATGATAAACAGAAAGATTGCTTTAGGGCTCAGTATACTAATGTCTTGACGAACGTTATACACAAAAAATCATAATAGACCCTTCCTTAATGATATTTTTAATAAATGCAAACTCTTCTTAAGGGACCATGCAGATATGTATATTCTTCGTAGTGATAAGGGCAACGTCACAGTTGCAATGTATAAAGAGTATTACATTCAAAAAAGTCAAGAATTACTGGAATAATCACTATTATAAAAAATTAAATCAGAATCCTACTTATACATTGCAGCTGAAAGCGAATAAAATTGTTAAAACATTGAAAGAACAGGGTGTCATTGACGAAGGTACATCCTTTAACTTAAACACTTATAATTCTGTAGCACCAAGATTTTACACCTTACCTAAAATACATAAACCAACACTGTCAATGAGGCCTATTGTCTCTTCTATAAACAGCCCCAATGGAGCCTTGGCGAAATATCTAACAGATATTCTAACTGCATCTTACAACACAAACAACGAATTTTATGTAAGGGATTCTTTTTCTTTTAGTCGATTTGTTAATAATTTTCAACTTCCTCACGATTACGTAATTGTTAGTTTTGATGTTGTCTCGCTATTTACCAACTTAACTGTTGAACAATTCGAAAATATTTTAACATACATTTTTGACTCTAATGTGTTAATCTTCAATAACACATACTACAAACAAATATTTGGCACCCCATGAGATCTAAAATTTCCCCTATCCTGGTTAACTATGTATTGGATGACTTGGTTAGGGATTGTCTACAATATATGCCTTGCCATATTCCATTTATAAAGATACGTTGATGACCTTTTGCTCTCCGTACAAAGGGGTAGAGCAGAGGTAGCTCTAGCACTGTTCAACTCTTATGACCGACATGTACAATTTACTATCGAAGAAGAAACCAATAACTCTATCCCGTTTCTTGATATGCTGGTCACTAGAGATGCTGATGACACCCTTCGAACTAGGTGGTATAGAAAACCATATTGTTCGAATAGGTTTGTTAGTTACTTCTCTTACCACCCCATGAGAACAAAAATAAACCTAATCCTAGGAATGAAAAATAGAGCAGTTAAACTCACTCACCCCCAACACAGAAAAGAAGCTCTAGACCAACTGAGGGGCATATTGCTGGAGAATTCCTATCCAATAAACCTTATTAATAAATTCTTGTTCAGCACTCAGTACAAGATACCAGAAAATATTTTCGAAAGGCAATCACAACCCATGTCCCTAAGATCACAAACACCGAGTTCTGTTAATCCATCAATTTCTTACACACAAAACAACATTGCAGTGGAAAATAATCCTCAAACAACTTTCTATTTTTCATTACCACATATTGAAAATTTAACAGAAAAATTAAGAAATGTTCTTAAACACACCAACATAAAGATAGCGAGAAAGCAAATAAAAACTATTTCTCAGATTTACTCTAGAACTAAGGTCCCTCTTAAGGGATGAAAAATGTGGCATTGTATACAGAGTCCCCTGTAAAAATTGTAACTTGTCATACATAGGGCAGACGTCCAGAAATGTGACGGGCCGTATTACTTCCCATAAAAGTGACAGCTGTCGAGGTGTACATTCTTGTGCTTTGGCACAGCACGTTATTGATGAAGATCATCAAACGGACTGGGAGGGTGGAAAATGTCAGTTCAGACTTTTCCTGGAGATGGTTCACATCAACCTTGAGCCTAACTGCCTAAATAAAAAAAGTGACATATCAGAACTCAGCACCGTCTACAGTTACTTAGTACGCCTTGAGAAAGAAAAATATCTCAGTTTACTTGATTTTCCAGCCCCTGATGAGTAGTAACTCTGGGTTTTTATACCTTTCCTTTCTTTACATATTATAGCTTATTTACTAAAATTAACTTAATTATGAATGTTTTTAAAACTCTCCGCCAATTCATCAATAACCCAAGGGGGCTTATTATATTTTTGGTTCACTAAACTCTCAACAACCTATGAACATTTTTACTAACCATCCGATCCCATGCGCCAGTGCTTGATGAGTTTTGTCTCTCTCCTTCTTACCCCTCTGTATTTGCTTGTCTTCTTTTAACCAAGAGTTGCCAAGCATGAATGTCGGGTATAATCTCATAATTTTGCAAATGTCAATTTCCTGTCGCTTATATCCTGCTAAAACGCGGGATTTTTCCGTTCGGCTTTCCTCATAACGCCCCGAGGAATGTAGTTGTGTAATAGAGGTTGGAGACGGATCTTGCATTTTCCCATGGAGATTCCTGTTTTTAGTTTAACTGCCCACTTTGGTGAGTTCTTTTATTATGAAGATTGTTAGGTTAGATTTTACTAACTTAAATTACTTTGTGTATTGTAGAAGTCCTGAAGAAGAGAAAAATAAATTCTCGAAAGCTCGACAAATCAAAAAAGGGTTTTATTCCTTAATTAAGGTCACCTTCAATAAAGACTGCATCCCCACTACTCCAGTTTCGAATATATATATATATATATATATACAGTGACCGGCAAAAAGTTCGCAACATATGGGAAAAATTTTTATTAGGTGAGTATTGGAAAAACTTTTCCGGGGGATCGGTTCTGCATGTCCGATAACCTAAAAATCGATTTTGACATACGTCACGTGACCACTGGTATAGCGTCAAATTAAAAAAAATTGTTAATTTACAAAAAGTGAGGTTAGTTGACGAGATATCAAAAAAAGTTATTTGAAAAAATTGCTTAGAATTAAATTCTACCTCCTTGTGCAAAATTTTAAGATTTTATTTAAAAAAATTGGAAAACTCAATTTTTTTTAAATATTTTTTTATCGATTTACAAATTTCCAGTTTTTTTCGTTTAGATAGCTTGGCTAATGTAAAGCCCATGTATCTGGATGAAAATAAACGAATGTAGTCGTTTTTTCTACAATTGACAGGACAAAATTTAAAAAAACAGGGTTTCGCCGGACGCTAGCTGTTGCAATGATTTGTATCTAGCAGCAGTGTCAAAATTTTAGAGACATTTCAATGAGATTACACTGAGAAAACCTTAATCGTCTTAAATATATCTGAAGTTCGACTTTTTGTAAAGTTAAGGGGAGTAAAGTAGATAATAAACAAAAAATTACCTGTTTATTTAATCGAAATTTCATAAACGAAAACCAATGTAAGAAAAACTTAAAAGTAGTCAAATTCTGTACTAACAACATAAAAAATCATTGTTTTTCCTTGGGTGCACAAAATTTAAAACTCAGTATGACCACCATTTCTCTCCATACATACTATTGTTCTCGAGCGCAACTCTCGATTAACATTTCGGAGCATTTTACGATTTATTTGCAATACACAATTTCTAATGACATTCTCTAAATTTTGTATATTCCTAAAGGGTCGATGTTTGTACACAGAGTTCTTTAGGTATCCCCACATAAAGAAATCTAACGGAGTCAGATCTGGTGATCTCGCAGGCCACGGATTTTCAGAAAACCGTCCTATCCACTGGTTTCCAAATTCTTGATCCAGCCATCTCTTCACCTCATTTGTGGAATGAATGCTAGCTCCGTCTTGTTGAAAGTATAAATTTCTTCTTTCGGCTAATGACAAATTGTCTAAAAAGTCAGATATCTCAGTTTGTAGAAATTCTAAATATCGTTCTGAATTTAAATTGTCTCTAAAGAAAAAAGGTCCCACTATTCTGAGGTTGAAAATTCCGCACCACATATTAACCTTAAAACTATATTGGTCTTTACTCTGAATTACAAAGTCTGGGTTTTCGGTGGCCCACCATCTACAGTTTTGTGAACTGACGGTTCCGTTAGAGGTAAATGTAGCTTCATCCGAGAAAAGAACGTTCTTTGGGAAATTAAAATCTTCCTCAATCATACCCTGGAACTAGGCACAAAAATCGAAGCGGGCGTCATAATCCCTATCTTTTAATACTTGTACAAATTTAGGTTTGTACGGATGAAATTTGTTTCTTTTTAATATCCTCCGCACAGATCTTTCGTGAATGTTAGTGATCTCTGATATTTGACTAACTGCTAATTGGGGTGTTTCTGTGATCGACAAACACACATCCAGAGAACCTTCGTCACCTGTTACCGGTTTTTCATGGGAAACTTTATACTGATTTTCTACCGATCCCGTTTCTTTAAATTTATTGACTAGACGAGATACTGTGGAATAATGGAGGGATTTATCGGGGTGCCTCTCATTAAAAATTGCTGCTGTTTCTCTATGGCTTTTGTAATTATCTCCAGAAATTAAAATAATTTCTATCTTTTCCTGAAGAAGTAGTGTGGGTGCCATTTTAAGGAATAAAATATTAATAAACTTATGTAAAATATCAAACTTAGTAAGATGCGAGACATAAACCAATGACATAGGTTGAAATCAAACAAATTATAATTTGTTTGACATTTTTCTGTTGTTTTTAACCTACTAGATTATTTGGTTGTTTTAATTTCAGAGCCTGCTTTGGTAGTTTTAAGTACAACTAAATAGACCTGGTTGTTAAATTTATGTGCGAAAAATCTTAATACAGTCATTTCATTAGATTCAAACCATTGCAACAGCGAGCGTCCGGCGAACACCTATTTTTTCGATTTTGTCCTGTCAATTGTAGAATTGTAGATCTGACTCCGTTAGATTTTTTTATGTGGGGATACCTAAAGAACCCTGTGTACAAACATCGACCCTTTAGGAATATACAAAATTTAGAGAATGTCATTATAAATTGTGTATTGCAAATAAATCGTAAAATGCTCCGAAATGTTAATCGAGAGTTGCGCTCGAGAACAACAGTATGTATGGAGAGAAATGGTGGTCATACTGAGTTTTAAATTTTGTGCACCCAAGGAAAAACAATGATTTTTTGTGTTGTTAGTACAGAATTTCACTACTTTTAAGTTTTTCTTACATTGGTTTTCGTTTATAAAATTTCGATTAAATAAACAGGTAATTTTTTGTTTATTATCTATTTTAATCCCCTTAACTTTACAAAAAGTCGAACTTCAGATATATTTAAGACGATTAAGGTTTTCTCAATGTAATCTCATTGAAATGTCTCTAAAATTTTGACACTGCTGCTAGATACAAATCATTGCAACAGCTAGCGTCCGGCGAAACCCTGTTTTTTTTAATTTTGTCCTGTCAATTGTAGAAAAAACTACTACATTCGTTTATTTGCATCCAGATACATGGGCTTTACATTAGCCAAGCTATCTAAACGAAAAAAACCGGAAATTTGTAAATCGATAAAAAAATATTTAAAAAAAATTGAGTTTTCCAATTTTTTTAAATAAAATCTTAAAATTTTGCACAAGGACCTAGAATTTAATTCTAAGCAATTTTTTCAAATAACTTTTTTTGATATCTCGTCAACTAACCTCACTTTTTGTAAATTAACAATTTCTTTTTTAATTTGACTCTATACCAGTGGTCACGTGACGTATGTCAAAATCGATTTTTAGGTTATCGGACATGCAGAACCGATCCCCTGGGAAAGTTTTTCCGATACTCTCCTAATAAAAATTTTTCCCATATGTTGCGAACTTTTTGCCGGTCACTGTATATATATATATATATATATATATATATATATATATATATATATATATATATATATATATATATATATATATATATATGAAGAAATATTGATCCGGGAGTACATACGTTCGTTTGTTAAATTCCTGTTGGAATCAGGCAGACGTTTCGCCAAGGTCTCACTTGGCATTATCAATGCTTACTCGTTGCTGTCAAGTCGTAAACTGATGAATCTTTGTCGTGACTCTCGATATTTATGGCCTGCGCCGGAGGTTGTAGCGGTTCTGGTTAGCTGGCGTTGGCTCCGCCCCCTCAGTCGTTGCTTCGTTGGCTGTTTGTTGTGATGTGGTTGCGAGTTGATGCGCTTCGGCTTGTCGTTTTACTATTGTCTTCCATGTACTGGACAAATGCAGAGCGTCGTCCCTTTTTGTTTAGATGACCGGTCTTTTCTATTTCGATGGCTTCTCGTATTATCCTAGTTTTGTAGTTTTCGACGTTTGCCAGTTGTCTGCAGCTATCAAAATTGATTTTGTGTCCTGTTTGATGTTGATGTTGAAACAGGGCCGATGTAGTTTGTTTGTTTCTGATAGCCAGGTTGTGTTCTTCTAACCTGGCTGAAATTCGTCTGTTGGTTTGTCCGACGTAAATTTTATTGCAGGTACCGCATGCTACACTATACACACCTTGGTTTTCTAGTTTAATTTTCTGTTTTGGATTTTTTAATGTTGTTCTTATGGTTTGATGTGGTTTATATACAGTGGATATATTATGCTTACGAAGAATGCGACCAATCCTATCAGTAGTTCCTTTGATGTATGGCAATATGGTTTTTGGTCTGCTTTCAGAGTCTTCCTGTTGTTTCTGCCTTGGATGCTGTTGCAGTTCTATTGCTTTTCTGATTGTGATATCTTTATATCCATTCTGTTTTAGAGCCGTGGTTATCTTTTCTAGCTCCTGAGGCCTGTTGTTGTCGCTGGTGAGCCGGATGGATCTGGAGATCAGCGTGTTTGCTACTGCCTGTATTTGTGATGGGTGGTGATGTGATTCGGCATTCAAGTATCTATTGGTGTGAGTTGGTTTCCTGTATACCGTGTGTTCTAGTCGTCCATGTTCATTTTTAAATACATGCACATCTAGGAAAGGAAGCCGATTGTTTTCTTCGAGCTCTAGTGTGAATTCGAATTCGATACACCCACGAATTCAATTCACACTAGAGCTCGAAAAAAACAATCGGCTTCCTTTCCTAGATGTGCATGTATTTAAAAATGAACATGGACGACTAGAACACACGGTATACAGGAAACCAACTCACACCAATAGATACTTGAATGCCGAATCACATCACCACCCATCACAAATACAGGCAGTAGCAAACACGCTGATCTCCAGATCCATCCGGCTCACCAGCGACAACAACAGGCCTCAGGAGCTAGAAAAGATAACCACGGCTCTAAAACAGAATGGATATAAAGATAACACAATCAGAAAAGCAATAGAACTGCAACAGCATCCAAGGCAGAAACAACAGGAAGACTCTGAAAGCAGACCAAAAACCATATTGCCATGCATCAAAGGAACTACTGATGGGATTGGTCGCATTCTTCGTAAGCATAATATATCCACTGTATATAAACCACATCAAACCATAAGAACAACATTAAAAAAATCCAAAACAGAAAATTAAACTAGAAAACCAAGGTGTGTATAGTGTAGCATGCGGTACCTGCAATAAAATTTACGTCGGACAAACCAACAGACGAATTTCAGCCAGGTTAGAAGAACACAAACTGGCTATCAGAAACAAACAAACTACATCGGCCCTGTTTCAACATCAACATCAAACAGGACACAAAATCAATTTTGATAGCTGCAGACAACTGGCAAACGTCGAAAACTACAAAACTAGGATAATACGAGAAGTCATCGAAATAGAAAAGACCGGTCATCTAAACAAAAGGGACGACGCTCTGCATTTGTCCACTACATGGAAGACAATAGTAAAACGACAAGCCGAAGCGCATCAACTCGCAACCACATCACAACAAACAGCCAACGAAGCAACGACTGAGGGGGCGGAGCCAACGCCAGCTAACCAGAACCGCTACAACCTCCGGCGCAGGCCATAAATATCGAGAGTCACGACAAAGATTCATCAGTTTACGACTTGACAGCAACGAGTAAGCATTGATAATGCCAAGTGAGACCTTGGCGAAACGTCTGCCAGATTCCAACAGGAATTTAACAAACGAACGGATGTACTCCCGGATCAATATTTCTTCACATTTCTCCATCCGTGAAAGTCTACGTTCAAACATATATATATATATATATATATATATATATATATATATATATATATATATATATATATATATATATATATATGAATTGGTAGGGTAGTCTTGACTGACTAGTTAAAAAACCTACTCAGTAGTTATTGAGGCTTCAGTCTACTCGGGCATCGGAAGTAAAACTCTTTTTTACTACACCAAGCTTTCGAAAATGTTTATTTTCTTTATCAAGGCTACAACACAGAGTACGGTTAGTAACTTAATTAATTTACATTATGTTGGACATTACCTAGGGTGCAAAGTGAGTTAAAATAACCTTCGTAGCATCTAGCACAAAAGGACAAACACTCCAACCCAGGTCTTACAGTTTAAATATACGTTATTATAATTACATAATTTCTTTTAGAGTACCCTGAGGTTTGGGCCACATGGTTTCGTTACAGTTTGAAGCAGTCAGGTTAAGATCTAGTGTGTCCACAGTGTCAGAACTGTCGGTCTAGAAGGCTGGAGAATATTGCAGAATGCTCCAGCCATTCAAACAGACAGTCGTGCAATAGATGGCGTTGGTCAGGAAACCCGTTCTGTTTTACCAAGATTGTTGGTTATAAGTTAATATGTCAGATGGCGTCAGCATAGCCGCCCCCACACCTGCCACTTGCAGATGGCGTCAAGCAACCCACCTAACACATTTTTTAAATAAAATGTTATTTCTTTAGAAAGTTCTACCGTCTCTCTCGTCACCTAGGGAGACAGCACACCCCTCTATTGGTTCCTGAGTATGCCTTTAATTTTTTTGTGGGTTGTTACACTATTGATCTTGGTCTTATCATATCAATCTCGATTATTTTCTAAAATTCTGTTTGTAGTGGGTTATTTTATGATTGTTAAGAATAGAAGGTAATAAAAAAGACAATAAAAAGGAAAAGGGGAATTTATTTTGTCTGGTGCTTTTAAGACAGTTGGAAATTTTTTTTAAGGTGAAAATAAACTGAGTATGTTGTGCTCGTTTTTCTTTAAATTTCCAAAGAGGAGTTGTGAGAACCCTCTGTGGTCTTATTTCTCTTTAGAGTGACAATATACGAGTAGATTGAACTCAGATCTACGATGTCCCTATTTTTATTGAGACAGTTTGGCGTCAAGTGTGTTTCTGCCATTTCTAAGAAGAGTCTTTCTCAGTTTACTTTCTATATGTATAGTGTTGGTCTCTGAGTAATTTGGATCACGACCAGTTTCTATATGATGTTCAGCTAAAGCACAAGAGGGTTTTTTTAGCCTGCAGTCGCTCTTGTGTGAGGTTAGTCTGTCTTTAAGCACTCGAGACGTTTGCCCTATGTATACCTTATCACAGGATGAACAAGGAATACTATACACAACGCTTGATTTGTCTCTTGTTTTTTCTTTATCTTTGAGCTTTGTGAAAATGTTACCCACCGTCTCAGATAATCGATGCGTTATTTTTATTGTTGGTGTGTTTTTGAAGACTTTAATAATCTTTGTGGTGATAGAGTCTATTGCTGGTAGAGAATAGTAGTACAGAGCTCTATTAAAAGATTGAAAAGCATCGATTTCCGGTGAGACATCCGGGGCCCCCCTATTTCCTACAGTGGCCAACGTCCTGGTGTTGTATATAAGTTTTTTTAACAAACCCTGGGGGTATGAGTTTTCAAGTAATGTACGATATAGTCTGTCCAGATTCTTTTTTCTCAGTGTATGGTGACTTATTTTTTCGATTCGTGACTTGAGGGCAAGTACCAGGTTGATCTTCATTTTTTCTGTGTGGTATGAGTTGTAATTCATGTATCTACCTGAGTTAGAAGGTTTGACATACCAATCTAAGATCACCTGGCTGTCCTGTGTCCGAATTAATTTGGTGTCAAGAAAGGGGAAGGGGACACTCCTTTCTGACTCTTCTTCCATAGTAAATTGTATGGAGGAGTTGTATGAATTGAAGACACCAAGTATTTCAATTTTTTTATTTTCAGGAACTGTACAGACAATATCGTCCACATATTTCTTTAAAAAGGGTAATTGGAAAGTTAATTGTGGAATGCATACCTCTAAGAGGTCATCCAGGACATATTGAGCCACTATTGGAGACAGTGTGGCTCCCATTGGAGTACCTAAAATTTGTTTGTAATATATGTTGTCTAGTTGGCAGTAAGTTGAGTCAAAAATAAATTTGTGACATTGAGCCACTGTGATAATGAAGAGAGACGCATATGTCGCCAAGTCCAAGGAGATTCTATCAGATCAAAAATATTACAAAATTTTAAAACGTGACCCTACGTCAACCTTTCAACAGAAAGCTAATAAAATAGTTTCAGACCTTCGAAAGAAAGGGTTTCTGGATGAAGGACAGAAGAAATCTCTCACAATATAATAATATAATCAAACCTCTCCTAAATTTTACGGTCTGCCCAAAATTCACAAACCCTCACTTTCATTAAGACCCATTATTTCTTCCATTAATGCGCCCAATAGTAAACTTTCCACTCACATAACAGATATACTTACATTGGCATACAGCAAGGACAACGAATACTATACAACAGATTCTTTTCAATTTGCTGAATTTATAAACGAAGAACAGCTCCCTGAGGGCTATGTTCTAATAAGCTTAGATGTTGTCTCTCTTTTCAGTAACATCCCACATTGTTTAGTTACACAAAGCATAGAGAAAAGATGGCAGGATATATTACCCTTAACGAATATTCCTAAAAACCAATTTTTAGAGATAGTAAAATTTATTTTTGACTCAACTTACTGCCAACTAGACAACATATATTACAAACAAATTTTAGGTACTCCAATGGGAGCCACACTGTCTCCAATAGTGGCTCAATATGTCCTGGATGACCTCTTAGAGGTATGCATTCCACAATTAACTTTCCAATTACCCTTTTTAAAGAAATATGTGGACGATATTGTCTGTACAGTTCCTGAAAATAAAAAAATTGAAATACTTGGTGTCTTCAATTCATACAACTCCTCCATACAATTTGCTATAGAAGAAGAGTCAGAAAGAAGTGTCCCCTTTCTTGACTTCAAATTAATTAGGACACAGGACAACCAGGTGATCTTAGATTGGTATGTCAAACCTACTAACTCAGGTAGATACATGAATTACAACTCATACCACACAGAAAAAATGAAGATCAACCTGGTACTTGCCCTCAAGTCACGAATCGAAAAAATAAGTCACCATACACTCAAAAAAAAGAATCTGGACAGACTATATCGTACATTACTTGAAAACTCATACCCCCAGGGTTTGTTAAAAAAACTTATATACAACACCAGGACGTTGGCCACTGTAGGAAATAGGGGGACCCCGGATGTCTCACCGGAAATCGATGCTTTTCAATCTTTTAATAGAGCTCTGTACTACTATTCTCTACCAGCAATAGACTCTATCACCACAAAGATTAGTAAAGTCTTCAAAAACACACCAACATTAAAAATAACGCAGCGATTCTCTAAGACGGTGGGTAACATTTTCACAAAGCTCAAAGATAAAGAAAGAACAAGAGACAAATCAAGCGTTGTGTATAGTATTCCTTGTTCATCCTGTGATAAGGTATACATAGGGCAAACGTCTCGAGTGCTTAAAGACAGACTAACCTCACACAAGAGCGACTGCAGGCTAAAAAAACCCTCTTGTACTTTAGCTGAACATCATATAGAAACTGGTCATGATCCAAATTACTCAGAGACCAACACTATACATACAGAAAGTAAACTGAGAAAGACTCTTCTTAGAAATGGCAGAAAACACTTGACGCCAAACTGTCTCAATAAAAAAAGGGACATCGTAGTTCTGAGTTCAATCTACTCGTATATTGTCACTCTAAACAAAAATAAGACCACAGAGGGGTCTCACAATTCCTCTTTGGAAATTTAAAGAAAAACGAGCACAACATACTCCGTTTATTTTCACCTTAAAAAAAATTTCCAACTGTCTTAAAAGCACCAGACAAAATAAATTCCCCTTTTTCTTTTTATTGTCTTTTTTATTACCTTCTGTTCTTAACAATCATAAAATAACCCACTACAAACAGAATTTTAGAAAATAATCGAGATTGATATGATAAGACCAAGATCAATAAAAAACTCACATAAAAAAATTAAAGGCATACTCAGGAACCAATAGAGGGGTGTGCTGTCTCCCTAGGTGACAAGAGAGACGGTAGAACTTTCTAAAGAAATAACATTTTATTTAAAAAATATGTTAGGTGGGTTGCTTGACGCCATCTGCAAGTGGCAGGTGTGGGGGCGGCTATGCTGACGCCATCTGACATATTAACTTATAACCAACAATCTTGGTAAAACAGAACGGGTTTCCTGACCAACGCCATCTATTGCACGACTGTCTGTTTGGATGGCTGGAGCATTCTGCAATATTCTCCAGCCTTCTAGACCGACAGTTCTGACACTGTGGACACACTAGATCTTAACCTGACTGCTTCAAACTGTAACGAAACCATGTGGCCCAAACCTCAGGGTACTCTACAAGAAATTATGTAATTATAATAACGTATATTTAAACTGTAAGACCTGGGTTGGAGTGTTTGTCCCTTTGTGCTAGATGTTACGAAGGTTATTTTAACTCACTTTGCACCCTAGGTAATGTCCAACATAATGTAAATTAATTAAGTTACTAACCGTACTCTGTGTTGTAGCCTTGATAAAGAAAATAAACATTTTCGAAAGCTTGGCGTAGTAAAAAAAGAGTATTACTTCCGATGCCCGAATAGACTGAAGCCTCAATAACTACTGAGTTTATATATATATATATATATATATATATATATATATATATATATATATATATATATATATATATATATATATATATATATATACAGGGTGTTATGAAATTCACTGCATATATTGGAATGGGTGACTCGTGGGATAGTCTACAGACATCTCTAATACTTTTTTATTCTTAAATCGAACATTTTGAAAATTTTCAAAAATGCCCTAAAACCCGTCGATAATCTCCGCACCTGGCTTAGCGTACACACGGCGTTTGACGGAAAATTGCGCGCGAAAAATTAAAAACAATTGAATTTGTTGACAGGTTGTCAGACATAAATCTTTAAGGACAATTTATTTTGTTTGTAAGCGTAATTTAAAAAAGCGCAAGTTAAAGAAAATTTAAACCTTTTCCTAGGAAAACACAAAAAAAAATAGTAAAAAGGCCACTGCGAAATCAATCCTTTTGTCAGTAGCCTTATTTTAACTAATGTTTGCCTAAGGCCGGGGTTAGCCAACTACATAAGCATAATTTTAATTTATAAACTTAGTTCAGCAGATAAGCATAAAGTTAAAAATATGTATTTGAATTACTCGGTTTATAAAACTGCGTAATTCCTAAGACCACTTTAGTTGATAATAACCGGCCTTGAAAGTTCCCAACTTTTAACTTTTTATGAATTATGCATTATGTTTAAAGAAAACTACTTACAGCGCAGGTACAAAATCGGCTGTTAAATGCCAATAATAATATGATAAACAGAAACTTTCTGTCTGTCTTTAGATTTCTAACAAAAAATATCATTCATTTTTAATAAAACACATAACAGGTAGGCACTTACTGTAAAGTCATAATTAATCTTTGTTCTGTTCATATTATGTGAAACTTCTTGCAAGATATTTTAATATGTGAAAATATCAAGTGATGCAAATAAAACATATCCTTAATGGGAGTGGCAAAAGTTCCTTCAGTATTTATTTTTCTTTCATTCGTTCGAAAACCAAACCTTCTGTTCTGATGCGAGTACGTCGTTTATCGACGCAAACTGATAATGTTAGAAACATAAAAGATAAGCCGATTGCCGTAGCAGCTCTTTTGTCTAATAGGTATTCGTTTTACTTTCATATTCCAAATTTTAAAAATCAAAAACAAATAAAACAAAACTGCGCAAAAATAAGACTGAGGTTAGGTCTAAAACTGGCATCCGCTTCAAATTTTTGGTATTTTTTAGGCAATAAATACTATGGTCGGAAAATAACCAACCGCAATCATGTGGTTTGTTTCCGCAGCAGTTTCAAATCAATCAGAGCCAATGGGATTGCCCGGTTTCGATGAGCAAACTGTTTTCCTTGAAGATGATTGGCTCTGGCCAATTTCAAACTGCTGCAGAAACAAACCTATGATGGTTGGCACATCACTTGTTTTTATTATAATTTGTGGTGGTATTCCCATGATATGTCATTAATGGCACTAATGACAGCAGCTGGTTACTTTCAGCGTGTTTCCGCGAGATCCCGTTGACCAACCGTGAACGGCCGAGAACTACAAGTCAGGTGAGATCTGCATTAAGTGACATACACGTGACACGCTGTTCAAGAGCCTAATTTTGGCGATTCAAAACCAAAGCCATGTGCTCTCTTTGTTTATCCAACGTAATTAAACGTAAACAAACAAAGATAGTACCACAAAAATCAAAACCATATTGTCATCCTTATTTGTACAATGCAGTCAAATGTAAATAAATAAAGACAATAATGGTAAACCCTCGGGTTTGGCTTTGATGTTTGATGGTTTTGAATCGCCAAAAAACGTCTAAGGTAGATCAAAGGGGTCTTGCGGAAACACGCTGTTTCTAACGACATAACAACTTATGTCATCAGTTCAGGTTTGTTCCCACAGCAAATCTCGTACAACTTTCCAACAGTTCGCAAGTCGACTCTCACTGCGTATGTTTTGAATTTCTAATCAGTTTCAAACTTTTGCTGGAACGCAGGACTACAAAAAGGTGACTTCTCGCTCTGGCCTATATGTAAAGAAGACGAACTTGGACATGACATAACCTTAAAAATAACAGGTAAAAAGTTTAAAGTATGCTTGTATCCTTTTATTTAAACGATGGCCTACGGGTTGATTAAAACCCTTTGTTGACAATGAGATGTTAAAAGCATATAAAAAATTAAGTTATTTGCCAATTAGTTGAAAGGACACGATAAATATTTAAAAATTAATTTAACCAAAAACAGTAGACATGGCAATTTTTTTTTTATTTAAGGTAGACTAGAGTTCCTAGTTCCACACTAGAACTAGAACTCGCCACACTGGAATATCTATGAAAGAAAGTTACTTTTGGATTTGTACAAAAATTCAAGCGAAAAGTTGGAACGTTTGAAGTAAAAAATTTTAAGAGATTGGGAAATTTTAGCCAAAGAGTTAAATGCAATCTTAAAAAGTAACTTAACGACTAGTCATTGTGAAAATAGATGGAGAGTTTTAGAAAGAGCCTACAAAAAACATATTGACAACCAAAATAAAACTGGCATGGGCATGGGAAAAATATTTTGAATATACAGAAGAAATGGATGATATGTTTAATTGGAAAAAAATGTTAAACCTGTGATACTTTTATCGCTCCAGACAATAACACAAATGCCTGATGATGAAGAACATGAACAGAAAGAGGATTTAATTAAGGACGTTTAATCTTGAGCATCACCGAACCTTATATGGACAGAGCTCCCATTAATCGTCCAATGATGCACGCAAATGAGGTCCGGATTGACGTTTTTGCAACATCCTTGGAGAGACTGAGGTCGACACTCTGATATCACTGTGTAATTGTTGTGTAATTCCTTTAAGCCGTGATCTGTTGTTATTACTTTTTAATTGTGATTTTATTTTATTAATAGTATATGTTTTACTGTTTTGACTAAATTTTAAGAATTTTATTGTATATGACTTTGTAATTTTTGGGCATTGCCCATTGATAAATAAATAAATAAATAAAAAAGATGAATCTGCACCATCGGTTTCGAGTCTTGTGACCCCATCCACCACACAAAAAGTACGTGGTTTGAAGAGAAAAAGAAATCCTATAATAAATCGTACTGTAACATTGGCCACCCTGAGAAAACAAAAGACAAGAATATCATGAAGAACGATTCCAAATAGAAAAGAAAAAATTGAAAATTCAACAAGAAAAATTACAAGTAATGAAAGAAAGAACTATACTTTTACAGGAAAGAAATGAATTGTTAAAAGAAAAAAAATGTAGTGTGTGTTCAAATATCTTCAGTTAAGAGATTTAAGAGTTTAATGTATCATTAATAAGGTTAATCTTGCTAATCATTTATTGTATATACAAGGTGGAAAGGTTAACTTAAGGAAATTCTTGAAAAGCCCAATCATTTCATGAAAAAATACAATAACACATCAACCTTAATTTTTGGCTTGTAATTTTTCTGATGTATTTTCTATTTTTTAAACCTTGTGAAATAAAATAAAATAGTTTTTTTTTTAATTTTGTCATTTGGTGTAAAAAATCACTTTAAATGTCCACCTTTCCTTTCCTGAGAAAACCCTAATCAACAACACAGCTCGTACAATTTCTAGTATGTTTTCCTATTTCTTTTGGGTATTTTTTTCAAAACTCAATTTTTGTATTTGCTAGTTAGGCCATTTTTATATCGATTAATCCATATAAAAACGATTAAATTGGCAAGGTAGAAGATCGGGTAGAAGATTATCATTGTTCAATGATTTATTTAAGATTGTTTTTGTTTTAATTCAATTTTAATAAATATTTTGTTGTAGTTTTTTTTAGTCCAAAAATGTCCCTAATTTAAAATCTATTTCACTTCAACACAAGTTGAGTTCAACCAGAGACATTCTATCTACTCTGTAGTTCAACTGAACTAAGCTTCAAACTTGACCTGTATACCATGGGCGTAGTTAGGTCTTTGATTGGGGGGGGGGGAGCTAATGCTCGGGTGTGTTTTAAGTTTTCTAAATAATTTTGATAGCAATTTATTATGCGAAAGTATATTTTGTGTTAAATCATACCAGCTTAACACTGTTATTTTCTGAATATTTACTTTATAATATAAATTTTTAATTGGAAACATTGATCCACTCGGAGAAATATTAATTTTAAAACTCGAAATTTTACATTTATATTTTTTAAGTAATGGCAAGTGCTTTTCGCTGGTGTAATCCGTATTGGGGTTGAGAAGCTAATTTCAACCTGAGGGGGGCTAAGCCCCTCAGAAACTACTCCCATGTTGTAATACCCAGGCCTCAGACACCCCTTTGAATGCAAAATTAATGAAAGTGTTGAAGGTTGAAGGGTTTAAATAAAAAATATTCCGTAATAATAACAAAGAATTTTATTCACAAATAACTTAACTTACAAAATAAGACTAAACATAAAACCATTGCAAATGTATATTCGTGTTAGTTCTAATATTCACAAAAAACTCAATAAATGGGGGGATGAGAAGTCAACACAACACATAAATACGTAAAATTCAACAACTTTTTAATCTTTTCTTGTGCCATCACAGTTTTCTTTCAAAAAAATGTATATTCATGTTAGCTCTAATATTCACACCAAACAACTTAAAAATATAGGGGATGAGGGGTCAATAAATACGTAAAATTCAATAACTTGACCCCTCGTCCCCCTAATTTATTAAGTATTTTTGTGTGAATATTAGAGCTAACATGAATATACATTTCTGAAGGAAAACTGTAATGACACAAGAAAAGATTAAAAAGTTATTGAATTTTAAGTATTAATGGGGTTGACCCCTCATCCCCTAAGTTATAAAGTTTTTTTGTGTGAATATTAGAGCTAACATGAATATACATTTTTTGGAAGAAATCTGTGATGGCATAAAAAAAGGTTAAAAAGTTATTGAATTTTACATAATTTTGGGGTAGTTGTTGACCCCTTATCCCCTAAATTATTTTTTTTGTGAATATTAGAGCTAACATAAATATACATTTTTCAAAAGAAAACTGTGACAACACAAGAAAAGATTAAAAAGTTATAGAATTTTATGTATTTTTGGGGTAGGTGTTGACCCCTTATCCCCTAAATTATTAAGTTTTTTTTGTGACTATTAGAGCTAACATAAATATATATGTTTTAAACGAGAACTGTGATGGCACAAGAAAAGATTAAAAAGTTATTAAATTTTACATTCTTGGGGTGGTTTTTATCCCCCTAAATCCCAGTATATTATATTATTGCATTATTATTATAAAGATATTACCGAATTACACTCGCCAAAAGACATATATGCCACGAAACAGCGTCACATCCCTTCAAATCTTATTTTTTAATTATCTGCGTACGGCACTGAAATTCGTTTCTGTTGTTGTCGTCAGCCACATCTTTTTTTGATGGTATTTTCTTCAAAAAAATCCCAAAATTAAAAAACACCATCTCAAAAAATAAGATTATATACAGTAATATACACACTATATTAATTTCATAATAACTTTCAAAAGTACTGATCTGTAAAAAAAAGTTTTCAATATTAATACATTTTCTTCCATATAATTTATTATCAGCGTCACAACTTCAATTGGGGTCCATATACACAGGTAACATTTTGATTTCTTTAAAATGTGTAAGGGATCAATTTTTGTAAGGTAGTCGATACTATCTTTCCCCACTGAATGGCTTTTATTCCATCTAGATTGTATCTATCTAAAACAAAACAATTAACAAAGTTATTAACTAAAAAAAAAGTAATGTACTTAAGTAGCGATGGGTCATTCGTTCACTTTCAAGAGAGCCCGCTCACTCGTTCAGCTCACTTGGGAGAGTCGTTCGCAAGGAGTCGTTCGATTAAACGAGGGCTGCTACCCGTATCTCAGAGCTGCGAATTGCGGCGCTCTTTACTTTAGCGTGACACCTGCAATTGTTCATGTTCATAAAATAGAGCAAAAAATGCTATGAATTACACATTTTCGACTGTCGACGGCACGCTGCTTAATTGTGGCGCGGCGGCTTCAAACAAAAATAAAATAAATATTAAAATATTGGAATGATTTATGGCTTTTTTTGCAGGGCGTTTGAGTTTGGTGGGTACCGAGACCGACACAATAATATACTAATATAATAATACCTAATACTGAACCAGGCTTTTAATAAATCATTTGATTTGATTTTTGGTTGTTTTATGAGTTAGTTTGTGGCTTGAGTTTTAACCTACCCGCAGTATACACCTCTGCTTAAAAAACGTTGTAGCAGATTTCCGGCAAAGTAATTAATCGTTAATCGTAAAATAATAGTAATACCAAAGACGTACAAACTGTGTAATGTATTACCATATAGGCCGCTAGATGCTCCACCACTCTCGTTCTATTATACGACTCCGACTGAGCCGCTCCCGGCTAGCGCTCTTCACGGCTCGTGCTCTGCGAGTTGTCCGAAAGTCGCGAAAGCGTGGAGTGGAATTTCTACGAACGGACGAGAGCGAGCCAGATATTTTAACGAGCGGCGAACGTATCGTTCAGTTGATGGGAGCGGCTCATTCGCGACTCTCTGAAAAGAGTCGTTTAAATCGAACGACTCGTTCGCGAACGACCCATCGCTAACTTAAGTAAATAGGTACAGGCACAGTTCAGGAATATTTTTGTAAAATAAATTGGGACCCTATGCTAAACAGTACCTAATTATACAAACAAAAATGTACTTACCAATAGGTGATTTAAAAAGACATGCAGGATATCTGTTTTTCTTAAAGGGGGTATAACTGCCCCAAAGTAACTTGCTGTAAGTCGAAATTTTCTTATGAGGTACCATTTTTCATTGGAAACTTGTCTTGTTATTGCAGCGATATGTTTAATTTTATCGTTGTCAAGAAGTAATACATTTTTGGATATAGTGAAGTTATTAGATCATATTATGTTCTCAATAATAGGCAAATCACAGTAATCAACTTGTTCTGGCTCATTAGTATCATCACCATGTAGAAGCCAGGGTGAAACCCACAGTATTGCCAAAGATTCCAAGTTTTGTTTTTAAGACATATTTTTCCTTATTATAACTTCCTTGATGGCAGCATATGGTTTAGATGGATACAGTTCGTCTGCTGTTTTTACTGGCACACTTTTTAATTTTGGCACATTCCATGTAGATTCCTTGCCAGCAACTGAAATGTTGTCGTGGCCACAAAGAGCCAATGTCACTATATGATGGCATTTTATCCCTCTAGGCCAAGCACAAGTTGCAGTAACAACATCTCCTGATTTACTTATAATAAAGTAATCTGCAATATAGGTAATATTTAGTTAAAAAAATATCATAACCTGAAAACATACTCAGCTTACCTCAACATTATAGGTTTTATCCTTCATACTAGCGATGGGATATCTCGAATGAAAAATAATCGATCATTCGATTATTCAAATCACTCGAGATATCTCGAGAAGTCAGCGCGATCATTCGAATGATGTAGCCGAGAGATTATAATATAATAATAATCGCCTTTCGCCGCTTCGAATGACGAGATGAAATACGAAATGATGCCGTCGCCGACTCGGCACTCGACGTTGCGTTACGATGCGATTGTCTCGGATGTGTTTTTCATTCGAATGATTATTTATTTCGAATGATCCTTCGATATCGATCGAGCATTATTTCATTTCTCGACAACGCATAGTGTTATTGCATGTTTTATGATATATATAGGGTGTTAGTAAAGTATGTGGCCAAACTTGAGGGTATTATTCCTTACTTAATTTTAAGACAAAACATAGGTCCTAAAAGACTTTGTTTTTAATACACAGGGTGTTGAATTTTTGTAAAAGGTTTTTCCTAAATAACTAGAGGACGCAAATTAGTATAAAGTTGAAATTTGCTGACAATTTTTAATGCATAAAGGGGAGGCATGCTAGTTGCCAAATTTGTTTAAAGAAGTGTTTTTGTTTTCATGAATCTCTTACTTTTTTGTTATTTTTAACAAATTATACTAATAAATAATGTTATGTATAACTTTACATTTTTTTGTTTTTATCGAAAACGGCCAAGCCAAACAAAAAAATTCAAGAGATGATTTTTGTGCAGTTTTATTTGCTATAGTTTTTGATTCGAATGATTATTTTGAATGATCATTCAATTATTAAAATCATTCGAGAGCTAATATTTCGATTATTTAATTCATTCGATTATTCCCAACACTACTTCATACTAGCATACCTATAGTAAATAAGAATTCTAAAAAGTTTCACCTTTTTCGATGATTTTATTATCGTTTGCAAAGAAGTCATTTTATTACTGACATTACTGTTGTTAAGCACAGCTGTTAAGCTTCAAAACATATATTGTTTGGAGCAAAGATGTAGCTACGCCCAGTCATGTGAAGTTAGGTTAGGTCTATTCGAATGGCCATAATTACCTCTTGGAATTAACCGATGTCAATTGGCAAACGGTCATATCATGGTATGTTGGTATGCGAATTGAAAATCCTTCTTTTTTTACGATGCGTATTTATGCTTCAGAAAATTTTTGCATGAATGGAATCTGACCTTTTGTGTCCTTGTAATGTGATTTTAGACATTTTATATATTTATTCATAATATTAAATAAAAACTACCTAAATTACTCGCACAATTTCAAAAATGCCGCCCAGAACGTGGTTGACACGACCATTGGCAGCTTGTATTTTTTGCGGCTTCCATCTTTCTAGCTCGAAGCAAGGTCACCTGTTGTTCTGTGATCACAACTTTTATTTTCTTTGGGTCAATGACTCAGCGTTATTTGTTGTTGTGGAGTACAGGAATTTTTTTAGATTCCCATAAAGTGTCATCTACGATTCTTTATTATTTAGTAAAAAAAGTGTTTAGCTCTTCACCAGTGTCGTTATTATCAAAAATATATCGTACGCGCGTATAGTGTTGACCGTATAGTGAGACAAGTAACAATTTCGTTGGCTGTAAGGAGTACTAACTGTGTATATTAACTTTATTATTTAGTGAAAAAGAAAGTTTCCAGGGCTATGTACGCGCATTTGAAGTTTGCAGATAACACTAGACATTTCTGGCTCTTATTTAGTGAAACGGAAAGTTTCCAGTGCTATAAGTACGTTTAGTTGAAAATTATTATTTTACTTACACTTCGTTTGAAGAGCAGCTCTCTGTATTGTTTTGTGTTGTAATATTTTAACTCTTTGAAATTAAGTTTTACCAGGAGTTCTTTCTTTAAAGGTAACAAAAATATTAGGTCTTCGAACTTGGTACATAGAAATATTGTAAAAAAATTTGGCAACGCCTGACGTCAAACAAAAGATTTTTTTCTGTAACTGACATTTCTAGCTGTTTTTAATTTTTCCATGTATTTGTGACAGTGGCGCGCAGGTACTAAAAATTTTTTTTCGAGGACCGATATCAACCTTTTTTTATAGTGAAGCACCATTTATGAATATTTTTATTCAATCTGAATTCATATCAGGATTTACTGGTTTCAATATATGCAGTGAATTTCATAACACCCTATATATATATATATATATATATATATATATATATATATATATATATATATATATATATATATATATATATATATAGTTTTTAATTTTGTTTTCTTGGGGATTTAGTCCGTTGTGAGGCAAATAAAATGTGGTGTTTTTGGTTACATTTTATATTACTAACGTTTCGGTAATAGATATACCTTCATCAGAGTGCAGTAGCTGAAAACATTTTTTTATTTTAACAGTTTTTTAGGTAATATTCTAGGAACTAGTTACTAAGTTTATATATAAGTATAGAGGTGTTACCTTTTATTAAAAATCCAAGGATTGGCACGTTGTACTGCGAGGCACTTTATAAAAAATTGCACTTATTTTTTTAAAAGTGCCTCGCAGTACAACGTGCCAATCCTTGGATTTTTAATAAAAGGTAACACCTCTATACTTATATATAAACTTAGTAACTAGTTCCTAGAATATTACCTAAAAAACTGTTAAAATAAAAAAATGTTTTCAGCTACTGCACTCTGATGAAGGTATATCTATTACCGAAACGTTAGTAATATAAAATGTAACCAAAAACACCACATTTTATTTGCCTCACAACGGACTAAATCCCCAAGAAAACAAAATTAAAAACAATATATATATCAACAGTCCAAGAACCTGCCAAAAATACATATATATATATATATATATATATATATATATATATATATATATATATATATATATATATATATATATATAGGGTGTTATGTAATTCACTGCATATATTGAAACCGATAAATCCTGGCATGAATTCAGATTGAATAAAAATATTCATAAATGGCGTTTCACTATAAGAAAAGGTTGATATCAGCCGTCAAAAAAATTTTGTTTCTATCAGCGCGCCACTGTCACAAATACATGGAAAAATTAAAAACAGCGAGAAATGTCAGTTACAGAAAAAACACTTTTGTTTTGATGTCACTAGTCACTGTGACGTTGCCAATTCTATCTAGAATATTCCTATGTAACAGATTTGAAAAAATAATAGATTTGTTATCTTTAAAGTAAGAAATCATACTAAATCTTTTAAAAAAATTAAATTTCAAATAGTTAAAATACTACAACACAAAAATGCAGAAACAGCTGTTCAAAACAAGAGTAAAATTTTGTTCAACTAGGCCGACCAGAAATTTTTGGAAGAAAAAGAGTACCTACCTATACAAAAATTTTGGTTCCAAGTCAGCTTTAAATAAAAAACTCCCAACACTTATGTACTTTTTTTTGCCTATTTTAAATCATATTTAACAGAAGATTTGGCATTTATTAACAGGTTTATTTATATCGCCCTTAATTGTTAAGCGAAATTCCTCACAACTAAATTAATAATAAATTTTACCTTCATCATACCATCTTCCAGTAAGGCAAATCAAGATTTTTTGATAAACGACGCATTACGAGGCTCTTGACGTCCTAATGAAACGAAAACGAACATTCTCTGTCCGACTTTCACGCTGTCCAAACAATAATAAACTTTATTACTATTACTACACAATACAACCCAGCCGTTTGGTTAAAACATGAAAGTCCAACAAACACTACGAAATGTTTTGTTTTCTTATAAATACCCAACACTATAAACACATACCATAGCACTATTAATCATTTCAAAATGTTAAAATACTGCCGATACCGATAACACAAATTTAATAAAACTCTCTAGAGAACAATTATTGTTTAAACCAAAATAAATACCCCAACTTCAACTAAATTTAAAATGCACCTCACTAAGCGACGAAACGATATTTTGTTAATATTAAACGGCTTTAACTTTTGTTAATATTAAACGGCATTAACTTTTTCTTTCACAAATTAAGAAATAAATAGCAAAAATAATGTAAACCGTATTATTAAACTGGTCACACAGCTGACTATGACGCATGAGTTGGGTTCGGCCAATCGGAATCACTCTGGCAGTCGGAATGGGGTCAACAACCCTTTAGCGTGGCTTCAGGTACAGTCCATGATACTCTTTTACTTGTATCATGGGTACAGTCTATAAAGCAAGCTTCGCAACCGTGGGATATTCCAGGGACGGTTCTAACCTAGTTGGAAATAAAATTAGGGTCCGATATTTGAAAATAAAATACAAATATTTATTTACTCACATTGTGTAATTTAAAAATGTGAAATACGAAAACACTTCGGTAAAAGTAATATAACATACAGGGTGTCTAAAAAGTCTTAGTATGGGTAAATATCTTTGCTGTTAATAAAGATAGAGACACCAAATTTTAGTTGTATTTTATTGGTTAATAAATCTACTTTTTTATGTAACTTGACTCTTTCAACCCCCTTGGGGGGAGACGATAGGGAGTTGAGGTCAATTTTTTTTTAAAAGTCTTCAAAAAAAAACAATTTACCGACCGTTAGTCGACCTCTTGTGCCATACAGTACCAGTCGGCGCGCACATTTATTTTTTGTTTTGTGGGGCACTTTTTTTCTAACGTTTTTCCAATTTTTTCGACTTCATTGGTCGTTTTTGACATCTGCGCAGTAGAACAAAATGCGTATCACGCGCAAACCGAGCGAGCTAGACATGCGCATGGAATTTCAGGAGATGGACTTTGGTGTCTACATTTGAACCCATTCACTTTTAAGAATATATCTCCAGTAGCCAAGGTGCCTCTACGTGTTTAACTATATAACTTTTTTCCCAATTTTTTTTTCGACTTCTTTATTTGTTTTTTGACATATGCGCAGTAGACCAAAGTACTTACCACGCGCAAACCAAGAGGGCTAGAAATGCGCACGAAATTTCAGGGGATGAACCTTGGTGTCTATATTCAAAACTACCCACTTTCAAGAATATATCTCCAATAGTAAAACTGCAATTACGTATTTAATATATTTCTACGATTTTATGACGTCTTACTTTTTTGAACATTCTTAATTATGTGACATTGTGACACAGCACAACAATAATATGGGATGAAACATCAGCAAATTTATTAAATATATATAAACACAATCTTACGGTGGTACGGAACCCTATATGCCCGAGTCGAACTCGCACTTGACCGTTTTTTATTTTACACAATCACAGCAACGCCCATGAATAAAATTATTTTTGTCAAATACCGTATACGTACGTACTTATTTTCGGCATTGACGCCTCTGGGAACAGACCAACCGTGCCAGCCTTACTAATCAGTTATATAACCTATACGCACTGACTTATTTCCGGCATGGCCGCCTCTTGTTATTTATTCAAGCGTTAGCCTTACCATAGTTATTGAGACTTTTGCGTCCTGTGAGAAATTCACAATATTCTATGTGGCACGGAACCCTCTATGTGCGAGTCGAACTCGCACTCAACCGTTTTTTTTTATTTCACACGATCACGGCAACGCCCTTGAATTAAATTATTTCTGTCAAATACCGTATACGTACGTACTTATTTTCGGTATCGACGCCTCTGGTAACAGACCAACAGTGCCTGCCTTACTTATTACGTTAAAAGTTGTTTAGAGTGACCCCCATGAACTTCTTGCCAGTAATAAAGTCCACTTTGCAACTCTGCCAAGAAGTAACATCTGCCATTCTCGAAAAGACCTTTAAAATAAGGTACCACACGGCAGAGCGTTGCATTTAAAATTTTTGACCTCAACTCCCTAGCGTAAACCCCCAAGGGGGTTGAAAAAGTCAGATTACATAAAAAAGTAGATTAATTAACCAATAAGATACAACTAAAATTTGGAGTATCTATCTTTATTAATAGTAAAGATATTTGCCCATGCTTAGACTTTTCAGACACCCTGTATGGCATATCACTGTAACCGAAGTATTTTCCTATATCGCATTTTCAAATAACACAATGTGGGTAAATAAATATTTGTATTTTATTTTCAAATCAGATCGTAATTTTATTTCCAACTAGGTTAGAGCCGTCCCTGGACTATTCCACGTTTCCAAAGCTTTACTTACTGCTTAGGCAACTATACAAACACGCGAGCATATTTTAATATATTTTTCTAAAGCAATCCCTACACGATCATTATTAGTATTACTGTCAGTATTTCACACAGCAGTAATACTGTAGTATTATAAAAATATTAAAATATTCGAATAATCTGCAATAATTTGCTTGAATTTACTTCATTCGATCATTCTACACGATCAGTATTACTGAAAATATTTTTTAATACTGACAGAAATAATGATTAAAGCTTTGCAAACGTGGGTTATTCAAGGGACGGCTCTAACCTAGTTGGAAATAAAATTAGTATCCGATTTGAAAATAAAATACAAATATTTATTTACCCACATTGTGTTATTTGAATATGCGAAATACGAAAATACCTCGGTTGCAGTGATATACCATACAGGGTGTCTGAAAAAGCATGGGCAAATATCTTTACTATTAATAAAGATAGAGACTCCAAATTTTAGTTGTATCTTATTGCATAATAAATCTACTTTTTTATCTAATTTGACCTTTTCAACACCCTTGGGGGGTTACGCTAGGGAGTTGAGTTCAAAAATTTTAAATGCACCCCTATGCCATGTGGTACCTCATTTTAAAGGTCTTTTCGAGAATGGCAGAGTTCCAAAATGAACTTTATTACTGGCAAGAAATTCATGGTGGTCATTCTAAACAACTTTTAACGTAATAAGTAAGGCAGGCACTGTTGGTCTGTTACCAGAGGCGTCGATGCCGAAAATAAGTACGTACATACGTATACGGTATTTGAGGGAAATAATTTAATTCATGGGCGTTGCCGTGATTGTGTGAAATAAAAAACGGTCAAGTACGAGTTCGACTCGCGCATATAGGGTTCCGTACCACCGTAAGATTATGTTTATATATTTTAAATAAATTTGCAGATGTTTCATATTCTTGTTGTGCGGTGTCACAATGTCACATAGTTAAGAATGTTCAAAACAGTAAGACGTCATAAAATCGTAGAAATATGTTAAATACGTAGTTGTAGTTTTACTATTGGAGGTATATTCTTGAAAGTGGGTAGGTTTGAATGTAGACACAAAAGTACACCCCCTGAAATTTCGTGCGCATGTCTAGCCCTCTTGGTTTTTCGCGTGGTACGCATTTCGGTCTACTGCGCAGATGTCAATAAACGAAAAATAAAGAAGTCGAACAAAAATTGGGAAAAAAGTTATAAAGTTAAATACATAGTGGTACCTTTACAATTGGAGATATATTCATAAAAGTGAATGGGTTCAAATGTAGACACCAAAGTCCAAAGTCCATCTCCTGAAATTCCGAACGCATGTGTAGCACGCTCGGTTTGCGCGAAGTACGCATATTGGGCTACTGCGCAGATTTCAAAGAACGAAAAATATAAAAAACGACAAATGAAGAAGTCGAAAAAGTTGGAAAAAAGTTAGAAGAAAAAGTGCCCCATAAAAAAAATAAATGTGCGCGCCGACTGGTACTGTATGACACAAGAGGTTGACTAACGGTCGACTTATGCCCCGCCCGATTATACGATTTACGATTTATAATTTTTGTAGGCTTGCCATTTAAAAATGAATTAAAATGCGGGGTTTGCAGTAAAATGTTTATTTTTTGAAGACTTTTAAAAGAAGGGACCACACGGCATAGGTTTGCATTCAAAATTCTTGACCTCAACTCCCTAGCGGCACCCCCCAAGGGGGTTGCAAAAGTCAAATTACATAAAAAAGTAGATTTATTAACCAATAAGATACAACTAAAATTTGGTGTCTCTTTTTTAATAGCGAGGATATTTACCAATACTAAGACTTTTTAAACACCCTGTATGTTATATTACTTTTACCGAAGTATTTTCGTATTTCGCATTCTCAAATTACACAATGTGTGGAAATAAATATCTGTATTTTATTTTCAAATCGGATCCTAATTTAATTTCCAAGTAGGTTAGAGCGGTCCCTGGATAACCCGGCAAAGCTTTAATACTGATCGTGTAGGGTCTGCTTTAATTAGAAGGTAGTTTTAAATAATAATGTACCTAGGTAGATTCCAAGGGTACTAAACTAGTTTCTTTTTGTTTTGCTGCCCAGAAAAATAACGCTCTTCGTCCATCCGATGTTAATTAATATGTTCAATAATATGTTGCTTATTTTTATTTAGTTTGTGCTTTGATTAGTGCTTCTTAAATTAGTCTGAGAGGGTTGAAAACTAAATTAAATTTACCACTAATAATATTTACGTATTATGTAACGTTTGGGGGTGCAAGCAAGCGATTTATGTAGATACCTACATCTCGACTTTAGAAAAACTCATTTAGAGGATCTCTTCAAAAGAAATCGGTAAGTTACCTTCGATCATTTTATTATTGGCAAAAGAGCTACAACTTTCTGAACGTGCTGTGTAAAACAGAATAATGTTGTTTGTTTTGACAAATGCTGTAATGAAATAATTTTGGTTATTATTTTAAAAACGGTGTAGTTGTGCTCAGTTAGTATTTTTCGTTTTGATTTTTAACCTATTTTTAGCAGACAGTTGACTTTTGACACATTACTCATTTGGCGTTTACCAGGTACGTGGTTATTTTCATCAAAGAGCCGTGCGCCATATTTAAGTTTTTCAACAGCCATAAAAACCACACACTGAATGTTTTAAAATTTTTTTTCGTTTAAAGTTTTAAATAATGTAACTTCTTCTCACTACCTAGAAAATGGTCTTCGTCGATCCGTTGTTAACTAATATTTTGATCAGTTTTATCTAGTTTGTCTTTGAGTGAGTAGCGTAATAGGGTTGAAAACTAAATTTAATTTAAAACACTAATAATATTTACGTACTTATTATGGTAACGGATGGTAGCGGATCTGGTTATACTTTTGAAGTAAGTACTATGTAGATAAGGTATTCTGGGGTACTATGTTGTGCTCAATTAGTATTTTTGTTTTGATTTTTAACTTTTCCTTGGCAGAAAGTTTAAGCTAGTAGGAATAACGCTTATATCATTAATACCGTAATATAGGGTGTCTTAAATATTAGTTAAAACTAAGGCTACTGACAAAAAGGATTTATTTCGCAGTGCCTTTTTACTATTTTTTTTAGTTTCTTCTTAGGAAGAGGTTAAAAAAAATTCTTAATGTCTTAAATTACGCTTAAAAACAGAAAATAAATTCTCCTTAAAGATTCATATGTCTGGCAACGTTTCAACAAATTCAATTGTTTAAAGTTTTTCGCGCGCAAATTTCCGTCAAGCGCCTTGTGTACGATCAGTCAGGTGCGCCGAACATCGACGGATTTTAGGGTATTTTTGAAAATTTTTAAAATGTTCGATTTAAATAAAAAAAAGTATTGGGTATGTCTGTAGACTACCCCAGGAGTCACCCATTCCAATATATGCAGTGAATTTCATAACACCCTATATATATATATATATATATATATATATATATATATATATATATATATATATATATATATATATATATATATATATATATATATATTATATATATATATATCTATATATATATATATATATATATATATATATATATATATATATATATATATATATATATATATATATATATATATATATACATGCATAGCTATCTTTTCGGCCTCCGTATGCCACGCAGGCACCCAAGCCTCCACTATAACCAATGCGTTATACGGTGTGTATTTTGCATATTTAGGAACGATAATTTATGGGCTATCTCGGCACCACTCGAGGGGTAGCAAATTCATTAAAAAAATATATACAGCTTTTCGGTATACTGTTAAATGTAACACGCTTCCGAGCAAATAATGTCTTACTTGCCTTCGATTTGTGTGTGTATAAGGGCTACGCTCGTACTGGCCTCCGACAGTGTTGCCTCTGTTAACGCCCGCTGATTTAAGGCAAATGAACCGGTTTCATGACCTTGATCTATTTTTAGCTCTCGACTACCAAATATTTAGTAAATTTATTATATTTTTGCATGTCGGGTGTTATGCGTGTCTTCGCTTGAGCATATACACGGTGTTTCGGCCTCCGGATTTAACGTTCGTATTATTTTATATTATTTCTTGTTCGGTTCAGAGGAAGCTCGTTGATTTGAGCTGGTTGGGCTGAGCGATAGTTTAGTTTTAATTTGAAAATATATTTATTTTAAAACTAAAATAATAGGCTCTGAAATTACAATAATTTTGAAATCATTTTTTCTATAAGCTTTTATTTAACTTCACCTGTTAGTTTGCTTGTATGTATGTATGTATGTATGTATTTTTAGGATAAATATTGCAATCAAAATTTCGACTGGTAACTAATTAAGCTAGAGCTTTGAAATTTTGCACACGTGTACAAGTCCGGTGACAATACAATATAGTATATGTAATATTGTTCTAAATCCAATATGGCGGACGCCCCAAGATGGCGGATTACCTTTTTCTCTACAATCCCCTTGACATGGGTATCAAATGAAAGGGCTTGACGAGTAGAATGCGATAAGCTACATGACGTCATTCTTAACCCAACATGGCGGACGCCACAAGATGGCGGATTACCGTTTTCTTCACAATCCCCTTGATATGGGTATCCAATGATAGGGTTTGACGAGTGGAATACAATAACAGGTAAAATGTCTTATAATTATGCATTATCAGAAATGCATAGAATAAGACGTAACTAAAAATTTAAAAATAAAATGTAAAACATACTTTTTAAAAACAACCTTTTATTATTTAGATGCACCTACTAAAACGAAAAAAATAAGTATATTTTCTTCATTGTGGCATGCGTGGATCCTAATAAAAGTAGTATCAAAGTTATCACTAAAACAGATATAATATATTATGTTAAATTTACTGTCTTAAAAGCTTGTAGCGCGAATAGAAAGGAAAATATACATACTGAGGTATCTACTTACAATTCCTGCCAAACAAAATTAATGAACTTTTCGCGCGCGACGAGCTTTTAAGGCAATAAATTTAACATAATATAATAACTTTGTAATATCTTTGATACTACTTTTATTAGGATCCACCCATGCCACAATGAAAAACTATACTTATTTTTTTTTTGTTTTAGTACATCTAAATAATAAAAGGTTGTTGTTGAAAAGAATTTATTACAACACTTTATTTTATTATAATTTAAAAACGGTGTATGCTAAAATTTGGTACATTGACATAATTTTATGGGACAAAAATACCAAATCAAAATTATGATAAATATCAATCCATAGGCATAGAAATTGGTTTTTTTAATAACTTAATAATTTTATAATAAAATTAAACTCTAATTGTTATCTCTTGTTAGTTTGGGTAAAAACCTTTTAAGCTAGAGAATTTAAATTCAGTTGCTTTAAATTGCTCAATATTTTTGGTAACGTTTTATCAATCATACTGCCGGCTTCTTCATACAACCCTCTAAAGAAGCCACTAAGACCATATTTAAGCAAAATGTCAGTAATACAATAATTGTGGAGACAAAATTAAACAATTTCTATTATGAGTTTTTTTTTCAGTTGATCCAGGTACACGTAAAGTTTTAAGAAAAAAATTGTACGATTATGATTTTTTGTCAGTTTAATAGTTCTTTCAGTTAAAGCAATAAACAAGCTTAAAAATGTATTTTGATCATTTTGAATACGAACAACCATTTTTGGGAAAAACTTTAAAATCTTCTTTTAAAGTCCCTGTTTGATTCTTATACAATTATAAAGGTGCCCAAAATATTGGATACCTATAGAAATAAATTATGGGATCCAATAAAATTAAATATCAAGGACGTGAATTGAAGACCATTATTATATTTTCTCTAAAACGGTGGCTTATCATAAAAAAATATACAGGGTGTCTATTTGGGAACTGCATCAACCTATATAGGAAATCTAAAATGAAATAAAATTAAAAATTTGGCAGGTAGTATAATATACTAAAGTCGCTGGGGGCCTTTCGGCTAAATTATTTTCGAGAATCTGGTGCTTCCTATTATACCGGAAAAAGATGTTAACTTGCTTATTTTAAATAGGACCGCCCGTATATTATCTTCTTTTTAGGTTGTACGTAATATTCAAAACACATTTCATGTATAATAATATCTTCATGGGCGCCCGCAGGGAGGGGCTAGGGTGGGGGCCGTGGCCCCCCTGAGATTGTGAGATTGTCATAATTCGTACTTTTTGTTGGACGAATTGCCAAACATCTATTATTTTTGTAATAAATAATATTTCTTTTTATGATAAATGTTGTATATTTTTGGGATGTTTGAACATCTTTACAATGCCACGCACCGAAACATCAATTAGGATTAGGAATATTATTTAAAGCCAGTCCTAACTCAATGCAACCTGCACGGCAACCAAATTACTATAACTTTTCTACAGCCTGCATGTTTACTTTATGAAGAAGTTTTTAACATGTTTTTTTTTTAGTGTTCCGTGCTAAAATTAGCAAAACGGAATCACATTGGTGTCCGTCCGGCGGTCTGTCACAAGCGGTTTTCTCTGAAACTATTGGATGTAAAAATTTGAAATTTAGCACAGAAATAGAGTGTGGTGGCCCAATTATAGACGTGAAATATAAAACGTTGAATTTTGACTCTGGGGCTGATTGAAGGGCGAATTTAACAATACGATGTATTTTTATGCATGTTTTAAGCGATTTTTTAAACATTTTTTAGGAAAAAACGCCTAAAAATTGCTGTCCCCCACCCTCATCACCAAAAGAAACGCTCAGAAAAATCTGAAAAAATCATGAACATTGAGAATTAGGTGTAGATTGAACCAAAATTATCGATATTGAAAAATTCTAGCGCAATCAATTGTTATAAACAATTTAATTGTTTATTTCCTTATAACTCCGGGGGGGGGGGGGGTCTCCGGTGGCCGAGTTGGTACGGCGCCACCTTTGCAACCTAGAGGCGCAGGTTTGATTGGGTTTGATCAGTAGCGGTCCCAAGGGGGGGCCATAGGGGCCCGGGCCCCCCCCATGGGCCATGGGGTTGCCTCCATGTTTTTTTCATTCCAATCAATAAGAAGTTAAACCAAAACAACAACAACGAAATAAATATTTTATTACACTTCCTCCGAATTAACCGATAAAAACCGCGCTGTCCATTTGTTAATCCTAATCAGTGATCCGAGGTTTGTTTTGTTTTGGTCTATCCATTGACAACATATATTTAGACCTTCACAACGTATTGGCGACACCAGCTGAATCCGTCCAATATATGGGCAAAAAGTGCGTTTGTACGCATCTGGCGGGAGTCAGGTTTTTAAAACTCTGTTCTTTCGAGGCACGCCCACTCGGGACGTCTAGCAAAAGTGGGTGGTTCTCGATGACGGCAACTCGGCAAACAGAACCGGACCGACGTCATTTGCATTTTGCACTTCTGGGTGAAAAAGAACTAGTGTATGTTGCAAATATTTTAACCCCAAGTTTAATTTCTGATAGTAGTATCATGCTAATCAGTTGAAAATATTTTTCTTATATACGTACATCATTTAACAAAAACTTACTGAAACTTTGCTGTTTTCTATGTTGCATAAAAATAGGCAGAAACAACTTCATTTAATAATAAACTAGTTTTCACGGTAAAACAATTAATTTTACTCCATTTACAAACTTTGAACCCCCATTTCACTCCCTTAGGGGATGCTTTATTAAAAACTGTAAAACACTTGTTAGAACATTTATTTTTTAGAGTATTTCTATGAAGTTTCGACTTAATAGGACCATCTAATATTCTTTCCCCATACAAAGTCTGAACCCTTATTTCACCCCCTTAGGAGTTGAATTTTGAAAAACCCTTCCGTAATATATGTCTACGGTATATAAGAAACCTCTGTGCAAAATTTCAAGTTTCTAGACAGTTTAGTTAGTAACCCACACTTTAATTCCTTAAAGAAAAAGTGTGGGTAACTGGTAATTTTTTCGTTTCAAAAGCTAATAGCAACAAAAAGCTTTAAAAAGAGAATGCTTACCTTATTTTTTTCCAAAAATTGAACTACCGATAGTCCATAATTAATTACTAATTAACAAGACAGGTCGTCAAATTGACTCTGACCATGTTTTAAATAAAAAGTAATAGGAACACACACTTTTAATAAAAAAGTGTGTGTGTGTGTGTAACTAAAAAATTTAACGGCATTAACGACAGTTTTGTATAGCAAGAAAAATCCCAGTTTTAAGAAAACAAAATATACAATTTTTATTAAAATCCCACAAGTGGGTTACATTTTTACCACTAATGAAAAGGATAATGACATGTAATAAATAGTAGCATTTATTGCTCGATAAAATATTCACGTCATGTAGTGGGTGTATATATTAATACCCAATAAATTTTGAAGTACGGTCCTGTCTATCACAAGGCAAACGTTCGACAAGGCGCAAGCCCGTAGAAAATTGCCTTTGTTTACGGATTCAGCTCGGTAAATCTGCAAATTAAAAATTTTAAAAATAATAGGTTTGTGTTTGCCTAGAGATTTGCTTTAATTTTAGGACTCTAGTAATTATTTTTAAAAAATTATCTATTTTAAATTTGTCCTATTTAAAAATCCAGGAGTATCAACAAAAATGTAATGATAAAATAGAAATTTTGCAGCCAAAAGTAACCCAAACGGGTTAGTTTGGGCGTGGTATCCAAAAAATTTTCGCCCGCGGCGCATTTTTTTTAACCCTCGTGCCCTACCATGGGGTGATACCATTGATAGCCGCCCCGGGTGTCACCCACCCTAGCTACGCCACTGGTTTTTACCACCAAAAAAACAAACATAATATATATTTGTGAAAAATTGGTGAATGCACCGTAAAAAATTTTCGTCGGCGGCGTTGTCCTACTTTTCGGCCCCCCCCATATTAAAATCCTGGGACCGCTACTGGGTTTGATTGAATCCCGCTTCGACCATGGATATTTTATGATTATTGTTGAAAGGTGGTAGAGGAATTCTTCCTCGACCGAGGTGGTACCACCCCACACATCCTCTTAAAGGGCTGGTGAAATCCCTACGGGTGTTTCCAGCTCTGGATGTGTGAGTTGATTCCCCAGTACACCCACGGTACATAGTACTCAGACTTCGGTCTTCGTGGGTTGTCAGAAAAAAAACTGCTGAACCTTTGGTTTTAGAGAAAAAGTTTTTCGCCAAAAAATGTTTCTCACGATGTAAGGAGCAACTTCTGTTTTTACACGGGTTTCAAAATTTTTAATTTGGCTCAGTCGAAACGCTCCCCCACTCAGCTCCGCGCATACGCGATGTGATAGGGCGTTGGTGCTGTCGGCGGCGGGTATCGCGGGAGATGGGCGGAGATTGGGCGGCCAAGGTTTGCTCAGGTTAAGTGGGGGGGCTAATGGCACGGAACACTAATTGTGCAAGTATAGCTTGCACTTGACCGAATTTTTCTGATTTTAATTATTAGTGTATTTGTATAAATCACTACAAATAAAATCTTTAAAAATAATTTTTTTCATTTTGACCCCCCCCCCCCCTGAGAAAAAAGTCTGCGGGCGCCCATGAATATCTTATACAGGTACCATCCTATCTTGAACTTTTTTTAAATATTGACTGTTGGATACTTTGAACTCCTGTAAAATCTAAACGGCTTGACTAGAGCAAAACGGGTTTCATATCCCCATCTTAATTTTTAATACTCTATTTAAGGACGTTAACTACCTACACGTAAACCAAAAAGTGTAATACTTTTAATCAATCTGGTTATTGACGCCATTAGATAAATTATTAAAGCTTTATAAACCATTTTGCTCTAAGTCAAACCGTTTAGATTTTACAGGGGTTCAATCTGAAATACGGATTTCATCCAAATTACTAAAGTGATTTTCGAAATAATTTGAAAAAAGTGAAAAGGAATTGTAAAACTGTAACACCCTGTATGTCGAAAACCAAGCGTTTGCGCATCCATCTTCATATTAACTTTTCGTCTTATTTTTTGACAAGGAATCTCCCTTAAAGCAATATCACATCTTTTTTGAAACACCCTGTATGTTTTTCTAGTTTAAATAGTTTTATTTATTTATTTAAAAAAGATACTAAACTGACAAAAACATTATTTTTTTCCAACCAAAGAAAACCTATTTAATACACGAAAAATGCGGTCTCCAAAAATACCTACTATGTATTTATTTAGGTAAGGTATATGTCCATATTTTCGTCAGGTTAAGCAATAAGGATAGTTAATTTTAATTTCTAGCAGAATAAAAAAAATCACGTCTTAAGTATATTCCTGTACAGTCTTCTCCAATATTTTCTTTGGTATGGTAGTATTAATTGCGTGATGTTAATTAGATTATATTTTATCAAGTTTTTTTTTAGTTGTGGTAAATATTTCAAAAAGTCTACTTGTCTCCAATTTCGGCAGTTTTCTACCTTATTTTCGTCATAGAATTGTCCCTATTCTCGTCATGTTTAATTTTGTTTCTTTAAATTAGAGAATAAAAATAAAAAAGTGGTTGAAAAATTTTCTCTTTATTAAAAAAATACCAGAAATAAAATAAACCATGAATTGTAAGGAAAAAATTAATATCTACTTCTAAGTTATGAAAATAGTAAAAAAACACAAATTGTTATCCTATTTTAAATTGTCTTGTTATTAAAGAACCTAAATACTTAGAATAAATATTTAATTCTAAAAGAAAATATTAAATCACAAGTTAACATTTTCGGGGAAAATCGGGTATATCATAAAGTCCTCTGGATGTAACCATTTTGGGCTTTTTTATTGCACAAATAATATCATTTCTTGAGTAATTTAGAATATCGTCTTTCTCCGGCCACTTCCAAAATGATCCCGTCTTCGTCATACATTTAACTGTAAATTCATCTTTAAGGCGATCCACTTTAATTATCAGTCCAGGATAGAAGACATTTTCATAGTCCAATACAATATAATCCCCTTCACTTAAACTAAAAGTATCAGTTTCTTTCCTCTCGTATTCACTTGGATCATTGTCAGATGAACTATCGTATTCTTCAGATTTTGAGGAAGCCTTGTTTTGTTCTCTATCTCCGTTTTCTTTTTCTTCTGACTTTTTCTTATCAGATTTTTTCCCTTTTTTATTGCTCTGGCCCACCTTCTTCTGGCTAGTTTTGGCTGTTTTCTCTTTATTTTTTTCTAAACTTTTTTGTTTTCTCTTTTCCTTTTCTTGAATTTCTACCAATTTTTTGTTTTCCTTTTTTTCCTGGTAGCTTTGCCAGTCAGAAGAAGATACAACAGCGGGAACTTTTTCCCTTGGTTTTCTTTTACGTTCATCCTTTTCCAGTTTCGAAGGTTCCCAAAACAGATACTTTTTAAAAGGAGTTGGAATGTTCGATGAATCTTTTGGTAATTTATGAGGAGTGTTATCACTTATTTTGCTTTTTTCATTGGATTCTTCAACATTTGAACTGGTAGCCCAATGATTTTCTGGGCACTCGCTTAATGGCTGTGATATCAAAGTACCTTTTGATTCTTTATTCACTGGCAATCTTGGACTTTCTAATTTATCTTCACATCTTTCTAACCTTTCAACTTGCTTCATATTTTTTAGGATATCTTCTCTTGTTGTTGTTTCTAACCCTTCAGCTTTATTAAGATTTTCTGTGGAAATTTTGTATGTTGCTTCCTCTACTTTTTCAATATTACTTAAATTTCCTGAAGTATTTTTAACTGGCGCGTCCGCCACCTCTGTAAATTCCTTTAAATCATCCGTGCCATTTTTTCCTGATACCATTTTTTCTACTTCAACTTCCTTTAAATTTTCACGATTGTCGTTATTTGGGGATTTTAATCCTTCCACTTTATTCTGATTTTCTGGATCATTTTGATCCAAAATATTTACTGAGCCTTCTGTTCCATTCATTAGTAGACTTAGATCAATATCATCAGCAGTTACGTTAAGATCTCCCTCTGCAATGTTATAATCTGAAAGTGAAACAAAGTTTTCGCCTTGTGTACTGAAGAAGTCGTTATTCACAAGTATAACATCATCAATCGTATCAGTTAGATAGTTATTATTAGGATTGATGGAAAGCACAACAGGGGATAAAGTGGAAGCATTAGAAAGAACTCCTTCAACTACTGTTGTCTGTTGATTAGAATATTTCAAGTGTTTCCAGAAATAGAATAGATTGGTGTCTTTAATATCTCCGTTCCACACTGAACCTGACAATTTGAAAGCGTCCATTTTACCAGAATTAGCTTTTTCAAAATATTCAAGAAATTTAACCCTATCGGCTTCAGACAACATATTATCGTTTTTTTCTTGAATAGCTAGAGTAGTAGTATTCTTAAAGAATTTTTCGAACTTAATATTGTTTGGATTAAATGGACATAAACCGCAGGGTTTAAATCCATTTTCAATAATTTTTGGTAGAGTCGCCAGTTCTTCTAACGTAGTTTTAAGAAGTGGAGCAAAATGCTCTTTACCAAACTTTTCATTTTTGTGTTCGGTTCTCCACTTTTGTGTTTTTGTTTTCCAGATAGTTTTAAGCGAATGAAACACAGCAACATCTAGAGGCTGCAGAATATGAGTTGAATTAGGAAGCAAACTCACTAAAATTATTATGCCCTTCTCGGAACAAAATCTGCTTAACTGAAGCGTTAGATGTGAAGTGTGTCCATCGACGAACAGGATAATTGGCATTTGTACGTTGGATTTCTGTAACCATGGATAAAAGATATTTGCAATATATTCAAAAACGCTTTCTTGTGTCATCCAGCCATTATCCGATTTTCCTATAGCCCAAGACTTTGGAAAATTAGCAGAAATTAGTTTAGGCATTCGTTTAAATGGGTACATTACTAATGGAGGAGGTAGTTCACCCATAGCGTTACACATTAGAAGTGCAGTAAGGCATTCTTTTTCATCATTGGTTATAAAAGAATATACTGTCTTATCGCCTTTCTTCGCCAGTACTTTGTCGCCCTTTGGGGATAAAAAAAACGCGGTCTCGTCGCAGTTGAAAACGCGTCTAGGGTCTTCCAAGATAGCCATGTAATCGTTTTCTTTGAAAAATGTTTCTATCTCCATGAACCAATTACGTATTTGCTCTTCAGTTACACGAGCTCTTTGATTAGAAAGATTTTGGGTCACTCTTTCACTAATTTCTTTGTGGCGGTTTAGAAAGCCTTCGTACCAGTGTCTCTGGGGCCGATTGTCTGGAAAGGGATTTGGTCTGTTCAGCTCGGTCATTAGTATTTGAACGCTGTCACATAACTGTGTCTTTGTGACTGGAAATCCTTGCTTTGCCATATTTAACACCCAGTTTACTAGAAGCTTCTCTTCTTCTGTAGATAAAATAGTGGGTACTCCAGTTTTACATTCAACTGCAGTCCTTCCATGATATTTGTCGGACAACGTCGCTCTCGGGATATTAAATGTTCTACTTGCTTTTGCGATGGTCATACCATTTCTAATTGCTTGTAAAGCGTTTTGAATATCATCGACGGTATAAGACTTCTTTTTTTTATCCATGTTTTTGTGTCTAAAACAAAAATTAACTAACACTTTTGTGTAAGACACCTTTTGGCAAAAATGTAACAACTCCAGCCACATGAACTGAAAGTAATACTTTTTTAAATAATTTGAGGTATGCTAACTATAAAGCTTATGGCCAATAATGCCAATAATAAGCAAATTATTTTTTGCTTTTACTTAAACTTCAATTTTTATTCAAAAATGACTTTATTCTTTACATAATAAACTGCTGACCAAAAAATCGTCACGTTTTTGACCCAATTTTCTATTATTAATAAGACCTGAATGAATAGTAATAAATGGTGACGAAATTAAGACTTGCGAAAATATGTACGTTTTTACGTCAAAATCAAATATATTTCACCGAAAATATATTTAAATAATATTTGAATGAGGGTTTGAAGACGACACACTCTTGTCCTTAATTTCGTCAGTGATGACGAAAATATGGACATCATATATTTTTTTTGTCCAGAATTTCGACACCCTTAATATTTTAATTAAAATAGTAAAATTAACGATTTAAATCTTATTAAACAGAAGCTTAAGACTATTCATTATTCCTGGAATATATATTTATTGGAAAGTTCTTTCAAATATCAAAAAAATCAAAAGAATCGTAACAATGCGCAACCCATTTACCTTAGTAGCACAGACTCCCTTTCTACCAGCTTGTGATAAGCAACTGCTGGATTATTTTTTAGCATAAAGTAACCTAAATGAAAAACGTGGTAAAGTGGGAGGCGTTGTTGCCAGATGTATAAAAAAATCAGTGAAGTTATTAATTTGAAGGCGGGTGTATTTAAATACTTAATATCTTCTAAAAACTTTCAAAACTGACGAAATTAGGGACACTGTCGAAAATAGGGACACTTACCTTATATCAAATATTAAATAAACAGATTTTCCAAATAAAAAAAATAAGCTGTTTTGTTTTTCATTTGACGCTTTATGCTTTATGTACTGGAAATGAAGCAATTTCCATGAAATATTGTTGTGAACTTTTTTTGCCTAAAATCAGCACAGAAATCATTCCAGAAATAGCTTGGATTACTTAAGATATCCCGCGTACAAGTTCAAAATGAGTACCTATAACCCATAAATCCAAATAAACCCTCCTAAGATACCTATAAATCCTTAAATTCGTTAAATGTCAAAATAATAAATATCGGAATGGGTGTATCTTTAATTGATATTCTCTTCGTACGTATTTGCCTCCTAGCAATGTTGCCAATTTTCCGGAGGTATAATATGCAATTCCTATTTGGAGACCAGATCGTACAGCAGATTTTCCTAGTGTTTATATGTATAAGATCGTAGCGCCACGTGGTGGAATTATGGTGAACTACGTTGTGTAACTGTGCGTGTGTACACTACCAAAACGTCTCCAGACTAAAATTGGTACAACGCATATTTATGACCCTACGAACCGTTTGCGACCAATATACATGGGGATACGCTTTGGCCTCCGATTTTTCGCATTCGCCTCCGATTTTTGAGGCGTATGCGTCCAAAGCGTATATATTTTGGAGGCGTGTAAGACAAAATGCATGTATATATATATATATTATATATATATATATATATATATATATATATATATATATATATATATATATAGATAGATAGATAGATAATTGTTTATTTATTCATAAAACCAAATAAAGGCATTGAACAATGTTAAAGAGAATTTTTTTTTTTTTTTTTTTTTACATAGTACATTAGTGATATTACATCTAAGTAGTTACAAGAATATATAACATAGGTACCACACTCATAGCAATACATTCGCACTAACAAAGCAGAAAAACATCTGAAGAAGAAAAACAATAATATGTATAAAACAGACACCTACTTCATAAACATAGTAGCGGCATTTGACGCAGTGGTAATCCACAAATAAACAGGGACGACACAGTGCCGCCATTTACTAAAACATACAAGATCTATCAGTATCACTATAAAAGTCACTCATATCATAATATGCTTTTCCTCCTAAGTAGTTTTTAATGACACTCTTAACTTTACTTTTGGACAGGCTTCTAACACTTTCAGGAAAACTATTGTAAATCTTTATTATAGCACTGGGGGCATTTTTTTGAATATAGCTAAAATTACATTTTTCTATCTGTAAGTTGGTCTTATTTCTAGTTGGATAACAATGGTCGGAATCTTCAAACATATCTCTATTACCGTGCACAAACATAAAGGAATCCAATATATACATACTGACCAAGGTTAAAATTTTTTTGCCGATAAATATATTTTTACAACTTTCTCGTTGTTTCATTCCGAAAATCCATCTGATACATCTTTTTTGCAATTTTAAGATTCTGACCATTTCTGTAGAATTTCCCCAGAAAATAATGCCATACCTAATTTTTGATGCAATAAATGCATGATAGGCCGATAACGCGGCGTCTATACCGACACTTTCAGTAATAATTCTTAGGGCATAGCAATATTTTGATATACTAATTGCGATACCCTTGACATGCGCTCTCCAGTCCAATCTCTTGTCTATCGTTACACCAAGAAATGATACTTGATCGGAATTTTGGACTCGACTGTTCCTGTAAGTAAATGCAAAGGCATGGTCTGTCCGGTTGCCGAAAACAATACACTGAGTCTTTGGTATGTTTAAGAGAAGATCATGGTCTGAAAAGTACCTGTCAAGAGCACCACAAGCTCTCTCAACACTAATTAGCACAGACTCAGGGTCCTCCTCACTAAATATGAGGGTAGTATCATCTGCGTAAAGAATTGTATACTGACCTGTAATATCTGGCAATTCATTTGTATACATTATATACAGCAAAGGACCCAAAATAGATCCTTGTGGGACGCCCCTGTCAACAATTCTCTTATCTGAGATCAAAGGTCTACCATAAGCATCGTTTTCTACTACTTGTTGTGTTCTGTTTTTTAAATAAGACCGAATTAAATCAATAGCATTTCCTCGAATGCCATAATTTTCTAGTTTTGAGCATAAGATGTTGTGATTGACGCTGTCAAACGCTTTTGACAGGTCCATGCACATCGCTAATGTTATTTTTTTGTTATTTAATGAATCTAATACGTTTGAAATTGCCTGATAGATTGCTCTTATGGTAGACCTCCCTCTCCTAAAACCATTCTGATTGTCATCCATCAGTGAAAATCTCTCAAAAAAATCGGTCAGTCTATTGCATATAACTTTTTCAAAAATCTTCCCTATGTTAGGGAGAAGCGATATTGGCCTGTAATTCTTTTCATCGTCATCTTCACCCTTTTTGTATATTGCCTTAACATATGCATTTTTTAACCGGTCAGGGTACACTCCAGTTTTAAGACACAAGTTTATGATATAGGATAATGGCTTAGATATTATTATGGCAGCCTCTTTCAGAATCTTCACTGGTATATTATCATCACCAACAGACTTCTTGTTCTTCAAACTCATTATAAGTTTACAGATTTCACCGTCATCAGTCGGTTTCAGATATATAGACTGCAAAGAGCTTTCAGAGTTTGAAGCATTATCCTTAGCAGAGTCCAGCCTTGGACAAGCATTTATAAAGTATTTATTTAAGTTGTTCACAATTTTAAATGGACTATCATACTTTTTTGAGAAACTCTCAAAGACAGTTTTTTTGCTATTATTGCCAGTTATCTTTTTAACCAGTTGCCAAGTGGCTCTAACCCTATTTTCTGCAGCGTCTAAAAATTGTTTGTTGCACATTCTTTTTGCGTTTTTAATAACTTGCTTTAAAATTTTACAGTATTTGTTAAACGACCGATTAGAAATTTCTCCCTGAATTTTTTTGTAATAGAGCACACGTTTATGTTTACAGGATACCTTGATACCTGTTGTGATCCAGTGCCCGCTGTCCGTAGACCGAGAACACTTTTTGACAACAAAAATCTTATTGAAATAATTCAAAATTAAGTTCAAAAATACAGAGTAGGCTCCATCAGCCGTTTCAACATTATATACTTGAGTCCAATCAATCATTTCAAGTTCTTGTTTAAAGTACAGAATCTTACCCTGTGAAAAAACTCTCCTAAATTCGTATTCCGTCTTTTTTACATTACATATACCTTTAATATTAATTATTTGGGCATGGTGGTCAGAAAGTGCCGAGTTCAATACATAGCTAGATGAGTGTTCATGATTGCAAAATATGTTATCAATTAAGGTAGCTGAATTAGCAGTTTCACGTGTGGCTTTAAAAATACATTGATTCAAGTTATATGCATTACATAGGTCTGTTAGTTGTTTAATGTGAATATTTTTATCATCAAAAAAATTGAGGTTGAAATCACCGGCCAAGATTATTTTGCATTTTGAGTAGCCATTGTATAAGAACTCTAGCACTTGTTCGAGTCTTTCCAGAAACACGTCATAGTTTCCGGTTCCTCTACGGTACAGACACAGTATCACTACTCTGCACGTCTCCCCAACAACAGCAGTCAGCTCAACATTTCCCTCTATACTCATATCCCTGATGGTTGGTTCTTCCTTAAACTCACTATTTTCAGCACAGTAAATACACACACCTCCATGCTTCATATCTTTTCTTGCATAGAGAGAAACAAGATTGTATCCCTCAAGCCTCATCACTGGGGCCTCACTCTGCTCCAGCCAGTGTTCACTAAAAAGCAGAACTTGGGGTTTACATGCAAGACCGTCCAGGAAACAGTCTATTTCCAAAGTCTTATGTCTCAGAGATTGGATGTTCTGATGCATGACTGTAATCGTATGATTGCTTTCTTGATCATTATCAATAATTGCACTCTTTAGCTGCTATTTTTCTGAGTTGTAGTATTGAATTTTTTGTTTCTCTTTCTCCTGCATCCATACATGTGTTGGACATTTAATCTCATACACACCATGATTTATATCTAAATTCAGTTTATATTTATCATTGCTCAACTTACAGTTTATACATTCAAGTTTATTTTTATCGCAATCCTTGGTTTCATGATCTTTATTATTACAGCGTCCACAGGATCTCTGCTCTTTACATTCTTTGGCCGTATGGTTATATTGATTGCAGTTGTAGCATCTTATTACACTTATGTATTCGAAGCACCTGCACGACTTACAATCCATGAAAAGTCTGCTTTCCCCTTCATTTAGCACTCTCTCAAATGTTTTAGCATCACATTCAATTATGGCAAAAAAGTTGTTTACCATTTTTTTTTGAGATTACTAGTTTTATTTGACTTTCAGTTGTTACAATGTTTGGATTTTGTTGTCGAAGTTTTTGTATAAGTTCCTTTTCCAGATATTGTTCTTCCATTCCCACGATTTTTATTCGAGGGCTTTTTTTGGCTGGGACAGTTGTCATAAAGTTCCGCCTGATCTTTGGCTCAAGGTCCGCTTTCAGCTTCCTGGCATCTGCCTCATTTCGACACTGTATAAGCACCGCTCCATCTTTACCCTCCTTCATACCTCTGATTCCTATGCCAAGATCTGCAGGATTTACTTGTTGTTTAATGATTTTTGTAGTTTCTTTGCTTTCGCACGCTTTGGTTGGCTTGACAACCACAATACCCTGTTTCACTACTTTAGCATAGTTCATTTGGTTCACTGGTTTATCAGCACATGTTTGAGGGTGTTTTTCCGCTCTTAGCTCCTTGATTTCCCGCATTACATCATCAGTTTTCCTTTCTATTTCCCCGATTTTTTCGGAAATTGTGTTATTTTGAACAACAACCTCGACACATCTATTACAGTACCACATTATATTTTTACATTCCATAATTGTTTTTGCGATATTATCCTTCACTTTAATGCACATATTATGAAACCGCTTTTTACAAAAGGCACACTGAAGTGATTTACTGTTTACAATGAAATTATCCTCACATGAATCGCACATGTCCGCAGAACTTAACATCTTGGCAACACTGTCGACCCAAACACAACAAAAAACAACGAATTCCAATAGAATTTCGGATGCACGTTTTGTGATATTTCGTTAATTACGGCCGACAGAAGCCGAATTTTCACGCCCGTTCATAAGTGTTCGACTATTTACATAGAATTTCGTCTCAAACTTGTTATTATTTAATACAGAAACGCCGAATTTTTGCTATTTAAGAGCACGATAAGACAGCGTAATTCACTTCGTGCGCCGTTGCCGCCTGAAGTGATATATATATATATATATATATATATATATATATATATATATATATATATATATATATATATATATACAGGGTGGACGATTGTGAGTAAACGGTGAGGAATTTCGAAAAAATTTTTTTGGATATTATCGATAGTCAAACACGATATGTTTTAAAATTATAGCCATAATACAGGGTGGTCCGAAAAACTCGTGGCGAACCAAACATGTATTTTTTGAAATGGGACACCTGGTATATAATTATTTCAATTGATTCTCCTGTTCGTTACGATCATTTTGATATAGGGTTTATTGGGTCTAAAACTTATAGTAAGGGAATGGGACGCGGTTAAAGTTGAAAAAATGCTCACATTTCGGCAATTTTTTAAAGAAATTTGAAACAGGTATGGAAAAACCAAATATTCCATAAAACGTTACATATCCTTGAATACATTAATCACTTGCAATTTGTTTAAAATTATTCACTGTTATACAGGGTGGTCAAGTTTTGCAAATACGCCCTGGACTCATTTTTTTTAAATGGAACACCCTGTATATTCTATTTTCGTGTTAAAGATAACATTACTAGCTTTCCAAAAATACCATACATGATGCCTTTCTGACCAACAGTTCTTTAGTAAACTAGCCGTGAAAGCAAAGTTTCTTCATTTTAATACGATTATACTGAATTTACGTTGTTTATTATTGAAATGAAACAAAAGATTGACGAACTTGTCAAAGCTACTGCCGCATAATCCATTATTTACAAGTTATACCCAATCAAACCCAATCCATTATTTACAAGTTAAGTGTAGGTGGCCCAATTATTATGAGGTGAGAAAACTGAGACCCGAAACTTTTACATGTTTATTAGTGATATTTCAAAAAACAGAAAATATTGTTTTTAGTTTTAGGAAATGTAAAATAATTAATAAACAAAGATAATCAGTTATCAGTATTATTAATAGTGTAAGGAAATTAATTAAGCAAAAACAGAACATCTTTTAAAATTATTTAGGTATGTACTTACTTGTTTATATTAAATTAGGTTTACAAGTAAGTACATTCCTAAATAATTTTAAAAGATGTTCTGTTTTTGCACAATTAATTTTCTTACACTATTAATAATACTGATAACTGATTGTCTTTGTTTATTAATTATTTTACATTTCCTAAAAGCAATATTTTCTGTTTTTTGAAAGATCTCTAATAAACATGTAAAAGTTTCGGGTCTCAGTTTTCTTACCTCATAATTATTGGGCCACCTACATTTAACTTGTAAGTAATGGATTATGCGGCAGTAGCTTTGACAAGTTCGTCAATCTTTTGTTTCATTTCAATAATAAACAACGTAAATTCAGTACAATCGTATTAGAATGAAGAAACGTTGCTTTCACGGCTAGTTTACTAAAAAACTGTTGGTCAGAAAGGCATCATGTATGGTATTTTTTGAAAGCTAGTAATGTTATCTTTAACATGAAAATAAAATATACAGGGTGTTCCATTTAAAAAAAATGAGTCCAGGGCGTATTTGCAAAACTTGACCACCCTGTATAACAGTGAATAATTTTAAACAAATTGCAAGTGATTAATGTATTCAAGGATATGTAACGTTTTATGGAATATTTGATTTTTCCATACGTTTCAAATTTCTTTAAAAAATGGCCGAACTGAGCATTTTTTCAAATTTAACCGCGTCCCATTCCCTTACTATAAGTTTTAGACCCAATAAACCCTATATCAAAATGATCGTAACGAACAGGAGAATCAATTGGAACTATTATATACCGGGTGTTCCATTTAAAAAAATACAAGTTTGGTTCGCCACGAGTTTTTCGGACCACCCTGTATTATGGCTATAATTTTAAAACATAGCGTGTCTGACTATCGATAATATCCAAAACAAATTTTTTCGAAATTCCTCACCGTTTACTCACAATCGTCCACCCCATCTTGGTTGCACCACCCTGTATATATATATATATATATATATATATATATATATATATATATATATATATATATATATATATACACATATATATATATATATATATATACAGTGACCGGCAAAAAGTTCGCAACATATGGGAAAAATTTTTATTAGGTGAGTATTGGAAAAACTTTTCCGGGGGATCGGTTCTGCATGTCCGATAACCTAAAAATCGATTTTGACATACGTCACGTGACCACTGGTATAGCGTCAAATTAAAAAAAAAATTGTTAATTTACAAAAAGTGAGGTTAGTTGACGAGATATCAAAAAAAGTTATTTGAAAAAATTGCTTAGAATTAAATTCTAGCTCCTTGTGCAAAATTTTAAGATTTTATTTAAAAAAATTGGAAAACTCAATTTTTTTTAAATATTTTTTTATCGATTTACAAATTTCCAGTTTTTTTCGTTTAGATAGCTTGGCTAATGTAAAGCCCATGTATCTGGATGAAAATAAACGAATGTAGTAGTTTTTTCTACAATTGACAGGACAAAATTAAAAAAAACAGGGTTTCGCCGGACGCTAGCTGTTGCAATGATTTGTATCTAGCAGCAGTGTCAAAATTTTAGAGACATTTCAATGAGATTACACTGAGAAAACCTTAATCGTCTTAAATATATCTGAAGTTCGACTTTTTGTAAAGTTAAGGGGAGTAAAGTAGATAATAAACAAAAAATTACCTGTTTATTTAATCGAAATTTCATAAACGAAAACCAATGTAAGAAAAACTTAAAAGTAGTCAAATTCTGTACTAACAACATAAAAAATCATTGTTTTTCCTTGGGTGCACAAAATTTAAAACTCAGTATGACCACCATTTCTCTCCATACATACTATTGTTCTCGAGCGCAACTCTCGATTAACATTTCGGAGCATTTTACGATTTATTTGCAATACACAATTTCTAATGACATTCTCTAAATTTTGTATATTCCTAAAGGGTCGATGTTTGTACACAGAGTTCTTTAGGTATCCCCACATAAAGAAATCTAACGGAGTCAGATCTGGTGATCTCGCAGGCCACGGATTTTCAGAAAACCGTCCTATCCACTGGTTTCCAAATTCTTGATCCAGCCATCTCTTCACCTCATTTGTGGAATGAATGCTAGCTCCGTCTTGTTGAAAGTATAAATTTCTTCTTTCGGCTAATGACAAATTGTCTAAAAAGTCAGATATCTCAGTTTGTAGAAATTCTAAATATCGTTCTGAATTTAAATTGTCTCTAAAGAAAAAAGGTCCCACTATTCTGAGGTTGAAAATTCCGCACCACACATTAACCTTAAAACTATATTGGTCTTTACTCTGAATTACAAAGTCTGGGTTTTCGGTGGCCCACCATCTACAGTTTTGTGAACTGACGGTTCCGTTAGAGGTAAATGTAGCTTCATCCGAGAAAAGAACGTTCTTTGGGAAATTAAAATCTTCCTCAATCATACCCTGGAACCAGGCACAAAAATCGAAGCGGGCGTCATAATCCCTATCTTTTAATACTTGTACAAATTTAGGTTTGTACGGATGAAATTTGTTTCTTTTTAATATCCTCCGCACAGATCTTTCGTGAATGTTAGTGATCTCTGATATTTGACTAACTGCTAATTGGGGTGTTTCTGTGATCGACAAACACACATCCAGAGAACCTTCGTCACCTGTTACCGGTTTTTCATGGGAAACTTTATACTGATTTTCTACCGATCCCGTTTCTTTAAATTTATTGACTAGACGAGATACTGTGGAATAATGGAGGGATATATCGGGGTGCCTCTCATTAAAAATTGCTGCTGTTTCTCTATGGCTTTTGTAAGTATCTCCAGAAATTAAAATAATTTCTATCTTTTCCTGAAGAAGTAGTGTGGGTGCCATTTTAAGGAATAAAATATTAATAAACTTATGTAAAATATCAAACTTAGTAAGATGCGAGACATAAACCAATGACATAGGTTGAAATCAAACAAATTATAATTTGTTTGACATTTTTCTGTTGTTTTTAACCTACTAGATTATTTGGTTGTTTTAATTTCAGACCCTGCTTTGGTAGTTTTAAGTACAACTAAATAGACCTGGTTGTTAAATTTATGTGCGAAAAATCTTAATAAAATCTTGATACAGTCATTTCATTAGATTCAAACCATTGCAACAGCGAGCGTCCGGCGAACACCTATTTTTTCGATTTTGTCCTGTCAATTGTAGAATTGTAGATCTGACTCCGTTAGATTTTTTTATGTGGGGATACCTAAAGAACCCTGTGTACAAACATCGACCCTTTAGGAATATACAAAATTTAGAGAATGTCATTATAAATTGTGTATTGCAAATAAATCGTAAAATGCTCCGAAATGTTAATCGAGAGTTGCGCTCGAGAACAACAGTATGTATGGAGAGAAATGGTGGTCATACTGAGTTTTAAATTTTGTGCACCCAAGGAAAAACAATGATTTTTTGTGTTGTTAGTACAGAATTTGACTACTTTTAAGTTTTTCTTACATTGGTTTTCGTTTATAAAATTTCGATTAAATAAACAGGTAATTTTTTGTTGATTATCTATTTTAATCCCCTTAACTTTACAAAAAGTCGAACTTCAGATATATTTAAGACGATTAAGGTTTTCTCAATGTAATCTCATTGAAATGTCTCTAAAATTTTGACACTGCTGCTAGATACAAATCATTGCAACAGCTAGCGTCCGGCGAAACCCTGTTTTTTTTAATTTTGTCCTGTCAATTGTAGAAAAAACTACTACATTCGTTTATTTTCATCCAGATACATGGGCTTTACATTAGCCAAGCTATCTAAACGAAAAAAACTGGAAATTTGTAAATCGATAAAAAAATATTTAAAAAAAATTGAGTTTTCCAATTTTTTTAAATAAAATCTTAAAATTTTGCACAAGGACCTAGAATTTAATTCTAAGCAATTTTTTCAGATAACTTTTTTTGATATCTCGTCAACTAACCTCACTTTTTGTAAATTAACAATTTTTTTTTAATTTGACGCTATACCAGTGGTCACGTGACGTATGTCAAAATCGATTTTTAGGTTATCGGACACGCAGAACCGATCCCCCGGAAAAGTTTTTCCAATACTCACCTAATAAAAATTTTTCCCATATGTTGCGAACTTTTTGCCGGTCACTGTATATATATATATATATATATATATATATATATATATATATATATATATATATATATATATCTATATATATATATATATATATATATATATATATATATATATATATATATATATATATATATATATATATATATATATATATATATATATATATCTATATATATATATATATATATATATATATATATATATATATATATATATATATATATATATATATATATATATATATATATATATATATATATATATATATATATATATATATATATATACCGGGTGTCCCTGGAAAGTGGTTCGCCTCTATAACTTTTTTGGTTTTGATGATACAAATTTGCAATTTTAAGGATATTTATAAGGCATTAAAGTACATTTTTTCACAAGTGATTCAACTTTTTTCAACTTTCGGTTTTCCGGGAAGTGACATCAACTTTTGATTTTTAAATGGGACACCCTGTATATTTTTTATATTTTTGACTCTGGGTTAAATTCTGAATATAACTATTTGCCGCTTGTCACTTTTTCTTATGTCAAAAACAAATGTATTTCAAAATTAACTTTTTAGTCTAGAGCGCCATGGATATGTTTAAGTCGTTAATATTGGTATTAGCAACAGAGGAAAATGTTTTTAATGGAAACCGAAATTATAACAACAATAGTAAAATACCCTACTTATGGTTCCAAATGTTTAAAATGTCCACAATCTTGTTGTTGGCAAAGCCGGACCTTTTCGACAGTTGCTCTAACTACATTCCTTAATATTCTCGGATTAATCCTGTTGATTGCCGCCCCCACTTTATTCTCTAATTCAAGACGAGTTGTTGAAGGAATATCGTAAACAGGGACGGACTGGGTCCGGAAAATTTGGCGGGCTATTTAAAGGTAAAGGCGCCGATTTAAATAAATAAGCTTTTTTAACTATTATTTTCACTTACACGAAAGGGCGTCTTGTAAACAAAAGGCGCGGCGGGCCAGTCCGTCCCTGATCGTAAACTTCATTTTTAATTGTACCCTATAAAAAATCTAGAGGGGTGAGGTCAGGTGACCTGAAATATTAGGAAAATGAAATAAATAAAATTATAAATTTATAACTGAGTTCGGTTTTACCTTGGTGGCCAACTAACAGGACCGTTATTTCCAATCCACTTTTCACCATAAGTATAATTTAGGTAATACCTCACTGCTCCTATGTTATGAGGAGGGGCGTTATCTTGTTGAAAGAATAGGTTTTCTTGATTAATCATTGGAATTTCGCCAAGAAGCTGCTCAACTTCTTGGGTAAGAAAATTTAAATATATTTACCCTGTTAAGTGCCCATCAAAGATTATAGGACCTAAAATCCTGTCGCCAAGAATCCCGACCCGACAATTAAACCCAAAACATTCCTGAAAATTGCCTTCCTCCATCCGATGTAAGTTTTCTTGACCTCAGTATCGTTTGGTATTTCTGTTAAAAACACCCAAATTCGTAAAACGGCTTTTGTCAGAATAAATAATTTTGGAGGAAAAGGTGTTATATTCAAAATATTTATCTAAGTACCAGTTGCAATATTGAAGTCTTCGATAATTGTTATTTTCGTAAAGATGTTGGTGCAACGGATATAATTTATTATATCCATGTAGATGATTTGGAAGTTTGACACACTAAAGAGATCTCCCTAACTAAAGCATTAATATTTACCGGCACGTATGCCAAGACGTCAATTTCTTTTTCTTCACTGATTAATTATAACTGGTTCATTTTTATTATTTGCGCATTTTTGGACTAGCTTTAAGAAATAATGACGTGTTGGGTGACGGCGTTCAGGATATCTTTCGGTGTAAAGTCGAACTGCATCAGTTTACTTTTGTCTACACTCACCAAAAACTAAAAGCATGTCAATTTTTTCACTTCTTGAATAATTTTTCATCTTGTAGATTAGAAATTCCAAAAGTATTAAACAATACTGACAACAAAAATCCACATTCAATAGACATTTGGTTTCAAAGCCACCTTAGTTCGGTTGTTTCACGACATTACTATTATTATCCTCTCAGTCATGACCTACTATCTTGACTAAACGCTATAAAAATCCATTTATGGAACAATGCATTGGTTCAACGTAGGGGTAACGTTTTTTTAGTCTTTTAGGAGTAGTTGAGTTAAAACCTTATAATGTGGGGTATCAAATTATTCGTAATAAAATGCTCTTTTATTCTAACTGCACGAGCCACCATGTTCCCATTTGAAAAAAACGGGTAAAATAAATTTGAAAATTAAATTGCACATAATTTGAAAATTATGAATAAAAACAGGAAAACGTAATTTTTCCCTTGTTTTTAAAACTGAAATAAACGACTTTAACATTCTCATAGCACTCTAGACTAAAAAATAAATTTTGGAAAAATACTTTTTTTACTTGACAAAAATTTGTATTCAGAATGTTACTCTGAGTCAAAAACAAGAAAAAAATACCGGGTGTCCCATTTAAAAATTAAAAGTTGATTTCGTTTCCGGTTAAACCGGAAGGTGGAAAAGGTCAAGTCATCTCTTAAAAAATGCAATTTTATCTCTTACAAACACAGTCCAAATTATATCTTTTTATCTTAAAAAACAAAAAAGTTATAGGGGCGAGCCACCCCCTTGGGACACCCGGTATATATATATATATATATATATATATATATATATATATATATATATATATATATATATATATACAGGGTGATTGATGGTGAGTGGCCTATTAGAAGTTCTGGCGAACTAGTCAACGGATCACTTTGAAAATTTGGTAGTTTACATAAGTGGACATGACCTTTCTTTTAAAATTATTTTTGGCCTTGCGGTGTTGCCGCTTCTACTGAAAAGTATTAGCACCTATGATAATTTAAATGGAACACCCGGTATATTATATTTTTTTTAGAATCCCTGTTGGTTTGTTAATAAGTTTCGTTAACATATTCCTATGTCTATCTAGTATCGTTGTCGAGATAATAATTATTTTCTTCTTTTTTTCTCGGAAAACATGGTAGTCAATAAGGGCTGATATTTTTGAACTCATGACAGATAGGACACTAGAATTTGGTGGAGAGCTAGGTAATACCACGAGGCTATTCACTCGGTGTCCAAATCGTAGTTATATTTGTACAGGGTGTTTCAAAAATAAACATATTTTGATGGTTTGGAAAAATGATTAAAAGTACATTTTTTTAAATGGAACACCCTGTATTTTAACCGCGGTCCTAAAAGCTCTGTAAATTTCCTATCTTTCAATATATCATGTCCCTATACCTATCTCGAATAGTTTTTGACTTATTAGCATTTATTTGGACAATTTAACTATTACAGATAACATTCACGAGTTTTTAGGAAAATTTGAAAAGTAGCCTTTGGAAACTGTTGTTTTTAAATGGATGACACTTTTCTATTATTTATTCCGTTTCGTTGTCAGTTGGTTGCCGTACTTGAAAATTCTAATTTAAGGTTTTAAGAGAAATGGAAGAAAACAATAATTATTCAAATACAGTACTTATGAATTTATTTGTTTTACATGGTCAGTGTGATAAGATCATTAGTCGTACTTGTAGAAAATTCAATGAAATGTATCCAAATTTGCCATCAATGAACAATAAGAAATTTAGACAAATTTTAAACAATTAGTAAATTCTTAAATGCTTAAAATTACTTAATCATATTTAAGTTGTAGTGTACATAATAATATTTTTTTGACTTCTAACAAAATTACCAAGAAAAAAGTAAAAAACATTTAATTAGTTTTTAATAAATGTTCAAAACGTTGGCCGTTGACATCTAAGCATTTTAAAATTCGCTTGTTTACACCATGTCCAGTAGCAAGTCTAAGTTCACCAGCATCCAAATTTTGAAATGCCCGATTCACCCGATCTTCTAACTCTTCCCTTGAATTTACCGGTGTCTTGTAAATAATATTCTTGAGAGTGCCCCAAAGGTAAAAATCCAGAGGTGTTAAATCTGGGGACCTTGCAGGCCAATTCCAAGGTCCCAAACGCCTGAACCAACGATCTTCAAACATTCTCTGTATTTCCGCACTAACTTCGTCAGTGCAGTGAGCGGGAGCCCCGTCCAATTGGTACCAGCAGCTGCGATACTGGGCGAGAGGAAGGTTGTCCACGAAATTTTCGACAAATGTAGTTAAAATTTCTAAGTATTTTCTGGAAGTTAAATTTTCATCATATATCAAATATTGAATTTTGTTGTCCATCATTACACAAAAAACATTAAATCGAAAATTTTCTTGAAATCCAGTATCTCTCGTTACATGAGGATTTTCCTTCGCCCAATAATGAATATTTTTCCTATTAAAAATTCCTTCGCGAGAAAATTTTGATTCATCAGTCCAAATGATTTTCCTTAAAAATTGTGGATCTTCCTGAATATGAACTAACAAGTTTTCGCAAAATAAAACTCTTTGTGGACAGTCCTCAGGCTTAAGACATTGAACTTTGGTATACTTATAATCATGCATATTATGTTTAGCCAATATTTTTTGCACGCAGAAATAGGTTAAGCCCAAATCTTCTTTGGCACATCTTATTGAAGCCTGCGGATAGGCATGAAAATAAGCCAAAACGTTAATTTCGTTGTCCTCACTAGATGTTACAGGTCTGGGTAAATTTCTGGGAACTTTCAAGGAAGAACCAAAATTTTTGAAATTGCTTTGAATTCGTCTAAATTTCTTATTGTTCATTGATGGCAAATTTGGATACATTTCATTGAATTTTCTACAAGTACGACTAATGATCTTATCACACTGACCATGTAAAACAAATAAATTCATAAGTACTGTATTTGAATAATTATTGTTTTCTTCCATTTCTCTTAAAACCTTAAATTAGAATTTTCAAGTACGGCAACCAACTGACAACGAAACGGAATAAATAATAGAAAAGTGTCATCCATTTAAAAACAACAGTTTCCAAAGGCTACTTTTCAAATTTTCCTAAAAACTCGTGAATGTTATCTGTAATAGTTAAATTGTCCAAATAAATGCTAATAAGTCAAAAACTATTCGAGATAGGTATAGGGACATGATATATTGAAAGATAGGAAATTTACAGAGCTTTTAGGACCGCGGTTAAAATACAGGGTGTTCCATTTAAAAAAATGTACTTTTAATCATTTTTCCAAACCATCAAAATATGTTTATTTTTGAAACACCCTGTACAAATATAACTACGATTTGGACACCGAGTGAATAGCCTCGTGGTATTACCTAGCTCTCCACCAAATTCTAGTGTCCTATCTGTCATGAGTTCAAAAATATCAGCCCTTATTGACTACCATGTTTTCCGAGAAAAAAAGAAGAAAATAATTATTATCTCGACAACGATACTAGATAGACATAGGAATATGTTAACGAAACTTATTAACAAACCAACAGGGATTCTAAAAAAAATATAATATACCGGGTGTTCCATTTAAATTATCATAGGTGCTAATACTTTTCAGTAGAAGCGGCAACACCGCAAGGCCAAAAATAATTTTAAAAGAAAGGTCATGTCCACTTATGTAAACTACCAAATTTTCAAAGTGATCCGTTGACTAGTTCGCCAGAACTTCTAATAGGCCACTCACCATCAATCACCCTGTATATATATAAAGAAATAAAGAAATATCGACAGGACTATTTATAAAAAAAGGTGAAGAAAATATTGGGGAAACTGTCTGTATGGTAGTGCTCGACACGTGTTTCGTGCTTATTAGCACTCATCAGTCGCACATAACCAAGTTATTAGATGGGAAACTTGGAAGTTGAATAAACACAAAGAGTTCACAGACCAGGGACCTGCTAGCACATTTGCGGTTGTTTTTTGTCAGGAGACCCAGGGTCTCCCTGGGTCAACTTATTCTTAAAGTTGACGATAAGGAAGGTGTCTTTAAGTTAACGGTAAGGAGGACACCTTAAAGTGGCGGATAAGATGCCTTGATGTTCGGAGCAAGAGTTGCACTGTTTTATTGTCCGAGTGTAGTCTCTACCTTTTGGGCGAACGACGGCTAGCGCATGCCGAGAGTGGTGTGGGTAAAGTCAGAACAAAACAAAAGCGCCATCTGTTTTATGCCCTTGGTAAGGCAGAGACTGTTATATAAAAATAAAAACAGGAAACTAAAAGTTTGACCCAATAAAACCGCTTTCTCTGAAAGAGGATAGTTTAATATTTACAAGGCTCATATCCGTAATGTCCTTAGTATGAGACGTTATCAGACTCTTAACTTAAAATGAAAATTATAGTTATTTACATGAAAATAGGTGATCTGGAAGCTGTTACGCAAATAATAAAAATTAACAAACTTACACTTACAGTGGACTGGTGTCGATATACTTGCCCATCTTTACTGATTTGGACACTCTCTTTCGAAAGTGATTTGAAAGTTAAAGTAAGGTTACAGGTTGATTTTTAGAAGGCAAGATAAAGTTTATTTGAATGATTTTAATTTAAAGTTTGATAACATTCGAGGTGCCAAAATCAGTGACAGACAGGGTTAATAATTACACCGGCACACAAAAAAAAGTGGTCTGTACATTTGTAGGTATTTTGATGCGCTGAATCCAAATCCGAAGGCCGTTTGGCCCGTACACCCTCAAATTTTGAGTAAATTGCAAAAAACGCTGAATATGGCTACAAATTGCGAAAAATTGCAGTTATGAAAATGAAGAAAATTTTATCGAACTAGATCAAGTATGTTCCGTATGTATTTTGATGCGCTGAATCCAAATCCGAAGTTCGTTTGGCCCGTGCACCCCCAAAATTTTGAGTAAATTGCGAAAAAAACGCTGAAAATGGCTAACAATAATTGCAGTTATAAAAATGAAGACAATTTTATTGAACTAAACTGCTGGACACTCGAAACGCACCGATCGATTTTTCTTGCATTTTTTAATAGAAGATTTCGCACAAACTACACAATATTTTGAAATGCGGTTTTCAGTACTCTGAAGTCTTATCCCTTTGTGTTTTTGTCGAAGTCGCGGGAAATTTTAACACTTCATAAACAACTTATACAGGGTGGATAATAACAGATTGAAAATTTTGCTAATTTTCATTCTAAGCGCGAATTTTATTCAGCTGATATTTTTATCAAATTTACTGACCATACGAATCCTTATTTTAAACGTCAAAAACAACTTTGCCCGATTTTACTTTTCTTCTCTGTTTTTGAAGATACAGGGTGATTTCTAATTTATCGTCAATATTTTGAATATGTGAGTTTCAATTAACATCTGATGATTAATTTACAAGGTTTTTGATACTAAACGACTTAGTTTAGATCAAAAAACATAGGACGTTACGCACTTGATATTTAAGATATACAGTGTGTCTTCAATCGGCCATTTAGATTAAAATTTCCAAAGGTAATGTTATTTTTTTATTTTCCGCTTTCGAACTGGCTGTATTGGATGATAAAACATCTATCCGTAATTTATGTATACTGGTACAATCATTAAGATTATATACTGAAAGGGTTTTTTTTAATTTTCTGATTCCTGAAAGTTTGTAGACGCTACAGGGTGATACATATTTTAGTATTGTTTATGAGTTCTAATGACCAATAATAAGTGATGCATTCTTTTAATTTTTGGATTTGTATAATTTATTTAGGAAAATTCAGGTTCGTACTACATTTTATACAGGGTAATTCAAATTTCAGCCTAATATCTAGTGGGACCTCCCCGTGCGTTGATATCGGCCTGACATCGCCGTGGCATACTTCTCACTAATCTTAGGATTAAATCCTGGGGGATATTTTCCCACTCATCCTGTATTACTACAGCGAGTTCCTCTAATGTCTCAGGAGCGTTTATTCTTGAGCACACTTGTAACTTTAATGCAGACCACACATGCTCAATAATATTCAAGTCAGGGGATTTTGTTGGCAATTTTAACTGGTTAACATTGTTTGCCACCAAAACATCCAGGACAACACGGGCCCTGTGTGGTCTTGCATTATCGTCCACTACAATGAAATCAGGCCCAAAATTTTCTGCAAACGGCAAAACAATATTATTTAAAACGTCGTCCCTATAAACGGTTGCGTTGACTGTTCGATTAGAAATAAACAGTTCAGATCTTCCATTAAAAATCACTCCCGCCCATGCTGTTATACCACCACCCCCAAAAACGCTGAAAATGGCTAACAATAATTGCAGTTATAAAAATGAAGACGATTTTATTGAACTAAACTGCTGGACACTCGAAACGCACCGATCGATTTTTCTTGCATTTTTTAATAGAAGATTTCGCACAAACTACACAATATTTTGAAATGCGGTTTTCAGTACTCTGAAGTCTTATCCCTTTGTGTTTTTGTCGAAGTCGCGGGAAATTTTAACACTTCATAAACAACTTATACAGGGTGGATAATAACAGATTGAAAATTTTGCTAATTTTCATTCTAAGCGCGAATTTTATTCAGCTGATATTTTTATCAAATTTACTGACCATACGAATCCTTATTTGAAACGTCAAAAACAACTTTGCCCGATTTTACTTTTCTTCTCTGTTTTTGAAGATACAGGGTGATTTCTAATTTGTCGTCAATATTTTGAATATGTGAGTGTCAATTAACATCTGATGATTAATTTACAAGTTTTTTGATACTAAACGACTTAGTTTAGATCAAAAATCATAGAACGTTACGCACTTGATATTTAAGATATACAGGGTGTCTTCAATCGGCCATTTAGATTTAAATCTCCAAAGGTAATGTTAATTTTTCATTTTCCACTTTCGAACTGTCTGTATTTGATGACAAAACATCTATCCGTGATTTATGTATACTGGTGCAATCATTAGGATTATATACTGAAAGGGTTTTTTTAATTTTCTGATTCCTGAATGTTTGTAGACGCTACAGGGTGATACATATTTTAGTAATGTTTATGAGTTCTAGTGACCAATAATAAGTGATGTATTCTTTTACTTTTTGGATTTGTATATTTTATTTAGGAAAATTCAGGTTCATACTACATTTTATACAGGGTAATTCAAATTTGGTGGCTTGCATTCACTAAAATGAAGTCGGGCCCACGATTTTCGGAAAACAGCAAACTTAAATTATTTAGATGTTCAAGTAACAAGCGAGCGCATTTAGCCCTACGTCTTCCTCTAAAAAAGGGTTGTGTTAAAATAAGTTTAATAAATTAAATTCTTAACAAATTTATCATAGGTTGTACAGTCCTGTACAATGTGAGTCGTCATTACACGCGTAACTTAATTATTACATTATTTTACCTAAACGTGTCAGTTATGGTAATTCAGCAAAGGTTTTCAATATTGTTATGATGAATAAAACGTTAGGCGAGTATTAGATACGTCATCATAATTTAATTAAAATGCCGCGATTAAGTAAATCAGAGCAAAGAAATTGCTTAAGATAGTTAAACGATAAATTAGCGACACATACAGTAGACGATCTGTATAATGTCTATAAAGCTACCGTAATTCATCTCAAGCAAAGGTTTATTGCAACGGGAGACGTTGCCTATCGGCATGGAGGTGGACATCGGAAAAAAATTCCAGCCCTTGCAGAGAGCAATCTCCTCCGAGAAGCACGGGTAAACAGGACCCAAAATTCCCGAAAATTAAACGAAAACATGCGACGTCAAACAAGGCTTGTCGTTTCTAATAGGACTGTCAGACGATATCTCAACAAAAACAACCTACGGTAAATCTGTTAATGTTTGTTTAATTTATTAAACTTAATTTAACACAACTCATCTTTTAGAGCAAGAGGTAGAGCTAAATGCCCTCGCTGGACAAGATTAAATCTGATCCATTCGGATGGGAGGACTCTTGTTTGGAGGCAGCATTTATTAAAGAGAATACGGCTCCGCAGGAACCATTTGGGGGTGGAGGTATAACAGCATGGGCGGGAGTGATTTTTAATGGAAGATCTGAACTGTTTATTTCTAATCGAACAGTCAACGCAACCGTTTATAGGGACGACATTTTAAATAATATTGTTTTGCCGTTTGCAGAAAATTTTGGGCCTGACTTCATTGTAGTGGACGATAATGCAAGACCACACAGGGCTCGTGTTGTCCTGGATGTTTTGGTGGCAAACAATGTTAACCAGTTAAAATTGCCAACAAAATCCCCTGACTTGAATATTATTGAGCATGTGTGGTCTGCATTAAAGTTACAAGTGTGCTCAAGAATAAACGCTCCTGAGACATTAGAGGAACTCGCTGTAGTAATACAGGATGAGTGGGAAAATATCACCCAGGATTTAATCCTAAGATTAGTGAGAAGTATGCCACGGCGATGTCAGGCCGATATCAACGCACGGGGAGGTCCCACTAGATATTAGGCTGAAATTTGAATTACCCTGTATAAAATGTAGTACGAACCTGAATTTTCCTAAATAAATTATACAAATCCAAAAATTAAAAGAATGCATCACTTATTATTGGTCATTAGAACTCATAAACAATACTAAAATATGTATCACCCTGTAGCGTCTACAAACTTTCAGGAATCAGAAAATTAAAAAAACCCTTTCAGTACCTATATAATCTTAATGATTGTACCAGTATACATAAATTACGGATAGATGTTTTATCATCCAATACAGCCAGTTCGAAAGCGGAAAATAAAAAAATAACATTACCTTTGGAAATTTTAATCTAAATGGCCGATTGAAGACACACTGTATATCTTAAATATCAAGTGCGTAACGTCCTATGTTTTTTGATCTAAACTAAGTCGTTTAGTATCAAAAACCTTGTAAATTAATCATCAGATGTTAATTGAAACTCACATATTCAAAATATTGACGATAAATTAGAAATCACCCTGTATCTTCAAAAACAGAGAAGAAAAGTAAAATCGGGCAAAGTTGTTTTTGACGTTTAAAATAAGGATTCGTATGGTCTGTAAATTTGAAAAAAATATCAGCTGAATAAAATTCGCGCTTAGAATGAAAATTAGCAAAATTTTCAATCTGTTATTATCCACCCTGTATAAGTTGTTTATGAAGTGTTAAAATTTCCCGCGACTTCGACAGAAATACAAAGGGTTAAGACTTCAAAGTACTGAAAACCGCATTTCAAAATATTGTGTAGTTTGTGCAAAATCTTCTATCAAAAAATGCAAAAAAAATCGATCGGTGCGTTTCGAGTGTCCAGCAGTTTAGATCAAGTATGTTTCGTATGCATTTTGAATCCAAAGTCCGTTTGGCCCGTATACCCTCAAAATTTTGAGTACATTGCGAAAAACTTCGAAAAATAGCTAGAACTTGCAATTCAACTTCGGAGGACTGATTGCTTGTGCCTGTAACCAGGGCACCTCCACGTGGTGACGGTGGGCAACAGAACCATCTGGCAGAGTCCCTGGGTTAACGGCGTGTATGCCGTCATGGCAGACACAAGCGATAAGTTTACGATGCAGGGATTCGGACCCCAGTATCGGCGTCTGGTCAGGGTGAGAAAGCAGGCCCGCAGGCGTGGTCATCAAGCGACTGAAATTCTGCAGTAGTGGGTAACGTGGCGTCTGTAGAGTATAATGTTACAAGAAATCACTCCCACATATGTAATAAAAGTCCTCATTGGTACGTAAGAACAATACTATTTTTTGATATTTTCTGCTACTCATTGCTATTTTTTACGATTTTTGATAAATATATGAATGATCGAGATTAAAAGATTCTGAATTTGGATTCAGCGTATCAAAATACATAAGAAACGTATTTGATCTGGTTCAATAAAATTTTATTCATTTTCATAACTGCAATTTTTAGCCATTTTCAGCGTTTTTTCGCAATTTACTCAAAATTTTGAGGGTGTACGGGCCAAACGAACTTCGGATTTGGATACAGCGCATCAAAATACATACGAAACATACTTGATCTAGTTCAATAAAATTTTCACCATTTTCATAACTGCAATTTTTAGCCATTTTCAGCGTTTTTTCGCAATTTACTCACAAGTTTGAGGGTGTACGGGCCAAACGAACTTCGGATTTGGATTCAGCGCATCAAAATACATACGAAACATACTTGATCTAGTTCACTAAAATTTTCTTCATTTTCATAACTGCACTTTTTAACAATTTTTAGCCATTTTCAGCGTTTTTTGCAATTTACTCAAAATTTGAGGGTGTACGGGCCAAACGGACTTCGGATTTGGATTCAGCGCATCAAAATACATATAGATAGATGGGTCTGGTCAAATGTACAGACCACTTTTTTTTGTGTGCCGGCGTTATGTAGAATAATGATAATAGATTGATACTCAATCAAGTGCACGTGGACGCAAGTAATAAGACCTTCTTACTGTGTTTGTGCATTACATGTGTTCATGACGATTTAAAGTTCATGGTACTACCTAATACAACAATATAATAAACATTACACAATAAAAAGTTAGCACAAAGTTGGTGGATGGTGTATCACTTAGGTATCAGTCGATAGTTACAATAATGGTTCCACTAGAACGGCACAGATATATCAAACCTGATAGTTATGATGGTGTATGGTGTAGAGGTTGTGGTGCTCCCAGTACGCAAGCAGCAAGATGTACGGTGAAGCTTGAACGGTGTCACCAGGGCAAGCACACTCCGAAAGTGTCAGGACGATGGTCTACTCCTGCCCTGATGTGGAAGCTCCCAGGCAGAAACGTAAGGGCAGACAGACAACCAAGTAACAAATGCAGAAACAGAAGAAAAAGGAATAAAGAAAACTGGGAAAAGTAGACCTGAAACAGAACCGAGCTTTAGCACGTGACCTTCAGGCATAAGATGAGGTAGGTAGATTTTAAGATAAATTTGTAATATTTATAGACCTAAATAAAAGTGTCAATATCAGAAGTCACATATAAAGATAGATGTTTAAAGTCGAAACTTACCCGAGATGATATGTGGCCTTTTTGAAAAAAAAACTGAATGTTGGAATTTTGCCCATAAAACTAAATCAAATTGAATAAACTAACTCTATGGCGTAAAAAGGTATTTTACCGCCAAGATTACAGCTTTGGGGCTCCAAAAATTTCATGAAATATCCGCAAAAATGCAGCTGGACTGCTGGAATGCAACTCTGCAAAAAGGCTAGTCCACAAAAAAACCCAAACCGTCATCAAAAACGCGACAGGTTCCAATCTGTCAAAGACCCAGGGACTTTTGAATCTAAGCAGTGTGACCTCTAACGACTTTTGACATTTCAAAATATGTAATAATAAAGTGGTTTTTAATTATTTTTATTTAAAAATCAAAGATTTAAGTCTCAATGCCCTAAATATGCCCAAAACATTTTCTATTTCTCAAAACTGGCGTTTGTTTCACATAACCTTATAATTTTTAGGTCTTGATTCTGAACCAAAAAAAGAAGAACCAAGATAGGGCCTAGAACGAGTTACTAAAAAGATGAAGTCAGATACAAATACCGTTGAATACCTAGCGATGCACTTGAAGAAATAGCAGGTAAGCTTTTAACCATTACAACAATTTATTAGCGGGTCTACCAGATCTTATCACTATCACACTAATAACACAAGCTAATAATTATTTTATTCTTTTAGGATGACCTGAGGGACTATACACAGCTTGAGAAAGTCCTTGACGATAAGGCGAACTAGAATTAAATATACTTATATCTACATTGTACTTATAAAGACTTAAATAAAGGAATCTATAAAACTAGAAACCAAGCTCTATTCACTTAACACTAATCGAAGACCTGGTAAGTTTTTAACTTATATGTACAATAGTTTACAGCCAAAATAAAACCGTAACAGTACATAGATCTGCGTCTATTATCCAACTCCTGATTCGAAACTTGTCTGGAAAAATGAATATTGGAGTGAAGAGTACTATCGTCAGCATAACTGTGGATGGGATTAGTAGTTGAAGAGAGTAGGTCATTAATGTGAAGAAGAAAGAGGGTTGGTGCCAGGACTGAACCTTGGGGGACACCAGCATTGATAGGATGGAGGTTAGATGAGTGACCGTCAACCACAACAGATATGCGCCGATTAGAGAGGAAGCTGCCGATCCAGGTACATAGTTTGGTAGGAAGACCGTAAGAAGGTAGTTTGTTGTGGAGTGCGGCATGCCATACTTGGTCAAAGGCCTTTGAAATATCGAGAGCAACAATCTGAGATACGCCATGAAATTCAAGAGACTTGTTCCATTTATTTATTTATTTATTTATTTATTTAAATACTTTACAGATCGAATGACCCAATTACAAAGCACTTGTGCGTGACAAAGCTAAGGAGATCAGCTGTGGATCTTCGGTGACGAAATCCGTACTGTCTGTCATGGATGATTTTGTGTTTTCTAGATATTTTAGAATTTGCAAGTTGATTACTTTCTCCATAACTTTGCTGACAACGGAGAGAAGAGAGATAGGTCTATAATTGGATGGAAGGGACTTGGAACCTTTCTTCGGGACAGGCTGCACACGAGCAGTCTTCCAGCTATCTGGGAAGATACCCTTGTCATAAGAGATCTGGAAAAGACGAGTTAAGATGGGTGCAAGTTCTGGAGCGCATTTTTTTAGAACAATTGCTGGTATGCCATCCAGACCAGAGGACTTTTTGGTGTCAAGGAATAGAAGAATTTTTTGAACTTGTTTGACCTTAAGTATTATATCGGGCATTTTGTGGGGTACAGACTTAGCGGTTGGAAGAGCGAAATTGGGGGAGGGATCAGGGTGGAATCAGGTGGTCAGAGGTCAGGGGAGGAAAAGTGCTTCTACAGAAGTTCTGACTAATGTTTATTGTTATCATTCTTATTGGTCAAGGACGTTGGATTTTTTTTCTTGGGGTAATGTGCACGCAAATTTTGAATCAAATACACCAAACAATTCAAGCATTGTATTTAATTAGTTAGTGGAATATTTTTTTCATTAATGACAATACCTACGGTTTTGTTAGTATTATGTAGTGTGTCAAGTTTAAGTGAATTTTACAGAGATTTTACTTTAAAAGTACAAAAACATAAGTTTTCAGTTTTTAAAGTAGTGATAAATACCGTGGAATATTTTAAATTTTGTGTTTGATGCATTATTGGAACTTTTTTAGTGTAGTCAGGCGTTAGTTCCTTGCATTAAATTAATGGCTTTACTGTGTTGTCAATGTTTTTTGGTACCTATATTGGTATTTTCAAAAGAAGTGTATTTTAAAGAGATTTTACTACAAAGGTAATAATAACATTATTTCTTATGCTAACTTCTTATACAGTGACCGGCAAAAAGTTCGCAACATATGGGAAAAATTTTTATTAGGTGAGTATTGGAAAAACTTTTCCGGGGGATCGGTTCTGCATGTCCGATAACCTAATAATCAATTTTGACATACGTCACGTGACCACTGGTATAGCGTCAAATTAAAAAAAAAATTGTTAATTTACAAAAAGTGAGGTTAGTTGACGAGATATCAAAAAAAGTTATTTGAAAAAATTGCTTAGAATTAAATTCTAGGTCCTTGTGCAAAATTTTAAGATTTTATTTAAAAAAATTGGAAAACTCAATTTTTTTTAAATATTTTTTTATCGATTTACAAATTTCCAGTTTTTTTCGTTTAGATAGCTTGGCTAATGTAAAGCCCATGTATCTGGATGAAAATAAACGAATGTAGTAGTTTTTTCTACAATTGACAGGACAAAATTAAAAAAAACAGGGTTTCGCCGGACGCTAGCTGTTGCAATGATTTGTATCTAGCAGCAGTGTCAAAATTTTAGAGACATTTCAATGAGATTACATTGAGAAAACCTTAATCGTCTTAAATATATCTGAAGTTCGACTTTTTGTAAAGTTAAGGGGAGTAAAATAGATAATAAACCAAAAATTACCTGTTTATTTAATCGAAATTTCATCAACGAAAACCAATGTAAGAAAAACTTAAAAGTAGTCAAATTCTGTACTAACAACATAAAAAATCATTGTTTTTCCTTGGGTGCACAAAATTTAAAACTCAGTATGACCACCATTTCTCTCCATACATACTATTGTTCTCGAGCGCAACTCTCGATTAACATTTCGGAGCATTTTACGATTTATTTGCAATACACAATTTCTAATGACATTCTCTAAATTTTGTATATTCCTAAAGGGTCGATGTTTGTACACAGAGTTCTTTAGGTATCCCCACATAAAGAAATCTAACGGAGTCAGATCTGGTGATCTCGCAGGCCACGGATTTTCAGAAAACCGTCCTATCCACTGGTTTCCAAATTCTTGATCCAGCCATCTCTTCACCTCATTTGTGGAATGAATGCTAGCTCCGTCTTGTTGAAAGTATAAATTTCTTCTTTCGGCTAATGACAAATTGTCTAAAAAGTCAGATATCTCAGTTTGTAGAAATTCTAAATATCGTTCTGAATTTAAATTGTCTCTAAAGAAAAAAGGTCCCACTATTCTGAGGTTGAAAATTCCGCACCACACATTAACCTTAAAACTATATTGGTCTTTACTCTGAATTACAAAGTCTGGGTTTTCGGTGGCCCACCATCTACAGTTTTGTGAACTGACGGTTCCGTTAGAGGTAAATGTAGCTTCATCCGAGAAAATAACGTTCTTTGGGAAATTAAAATCTTCCTCAATCATACCCTGGAACCAGGCACAAAAATCGAAGCGGGCGTCATAATCCCTATCTTTTAATACTTGTACAAATTTAGGTTTGTACGGATGAAATTTGTTTCTTTTTAATATCCTCCGCACAGATCTTTCGTGAATGTTAGTGATCTCCGATATTTGACTAACTGCTAATTGGGGTGTTTCTGTGATCGACAAACACACATCCAGAGAACCTTCGTCACCTGTTACCGGTTTTTCATGGGAAACTTTATACTGATTTTCTACCGATCCCGTTTCTTTAAATTTATTGACTAGACGAGATACTGTGGAATAATGGAGGGATTTATCGGGGTGCCTCTCATTAAAAATTGCTGCTGTTTCTCTATGGCTTTTGTAATTATCTCCAGAAATTAAAATAATTTCTATCTTTTCCTGAAGAAGTAGTGTGGGTGCCATTTTAAGGAATAAAATATTAATAAACTTATGTAAAATATCAAACTTAGTAAGATGCGAGACATAAACCAATGACATAGGTTGAAATCAAACAAATTATAATTTGTTTGACATTTTTCTGTTGTTTTTAACCTACTAGATTATTTGGTTGTTTTAATTTCAGAGCCTGCTTTGGTAGTTTTAAGTACAACTAAATAGACCTGGTTGTTAAATTTATGTGCGAAAAATCTTAATAAAATCTTGATACAGTCATTTCATTAGATTCAAACCATTGCAACAGCGAGCGTCCGGCGAACACCTATTTTTTCGATTTTGTCCTGTCAATTGTATAATTGTAGATCTGACTCCGTTAGATTTTTTTATGTGGGGATACCTAAAGAACCCTGTGTACAAACATCGACCCTTTAGGAATATACAAAATTTAGAGAATGTCATTATAAATTGTGTATTGCAAATAAATCGTAAAATGCTCCGAAATGTTAATCGAGAGTTGCGCTCGAGAACAACAGTATGTATGGAGAGAAATGGTGGTCATACTGAGTTTTAAATTTTGTGCACCCAAGGAAAAACAATGATTTTTTGTGTTGTTAGTACAGAATTTGACTACTTTTAAGTTTTTCTTACATTGGTTTTCGTTTATAAAATTTCGATTAAATAAACAGGTAATTTTTTGTTTATTATCTATTTTAATCCCCTTAACTTTACAAAAAGTCGAACTTCAGATATATTTAAGACGATTAAGGTTTTCTCAATGTAATCTCATTGAAATGTCTCTAAAATTTTGACACTGCTGCTAGATACAAATCATTGCAACAGCTAGCGTCCGGCGAAACCCTGTTTTTTTAAATTTTGTCCTGTCAATTGTAGAAAAAACTACTACATTCATTTATTTTCATCCAGATACATGGGCTTTACATTAGCCAAGCTATCTAAACGAAAAAAACCGGAAATTTGTAAATCGATAAAAAAATATTTAAAAAAAATTGAGTTTTCCAATTTTTTTAAATAAAATCTTAAAATTTTGCACAAGGACCTAGAATTTAATTCTAAGCAATTTTTTTGATATCTCGTCAACTAACCTCACTTTTTGTAAATTAACAATTTTTTTTTTAATTTGACGCTATACCAGTGGTCACGTGACGTATGTCAAAATCGATTTTTAGGTTATCGGACATGCAGAACCGATCCCCTGGGAAAGTTTTTCCGATACTCTCCTAATAAAAATTTTTCCCATATGTTGCGAACTTTTTGCCGGTCACTGTATAAAAAAATATTGATAGAATTGTCAATTTACTCCGTATCATATGTTTCTTGCCAGTGGCGGGTACAGCTGGTTTAAGAAAATTTAAGGGGCGATTACCAGCTTATTATTGCGAAGCGCCATTTATGACTATTTTTCTTCAATCTGAATTCATATAAGGATTTACCAGTTGCAATATATGCAGTGAATTTCGTAACACCCTGTATATAACATATATATAATAATAGAGGAACATGTTTCATTACCATTATTTTTTATTAATTATCAAAATAGAAAATCTGGCAGACTCGAACATTTTCATTGAAACGGGTAACTGCTTTGCGGCGTATTAATTTATAAGAAATAATTTTTTCAAAACAAAAATTTAAAAAAAACATCCTATGATGAGTTGCAAAATAAACTTGGATTTATTATGATATCTGAGAACCAAAAAACTCTACTAGATAAAAGTAAAAAATAAAAAATATCACGTGGTTATTGATTAGGTACAAATATACAAATAACATGTTGATAACATATCAACCGAGAATTCGCCTCACCGCATCTAAACATCACGAGCCGCCCCTGACCTGTAGTTAACTGGATCTAAATATCCTTGTATACGTTGGAAAAGAGAGTGAAAATTCTAGAAGCCTGTTTAATATTTTATGTAGCTATTACTACGCTACCACCGCGCTGACAACCGATTTCTACATACTATCTGTCTCTTCTAAAAACCATAAGGTATAAAAAATTTTCAGAGTCGAAAAAATTGTCGTTCAGTCATGTTTGAGAAAGGGCTATGACACTCACAAGAATATTACGTGTCACCAATTGGTACTGCCGACTATTGTTTTGCCTTGTAGCATTTTTAATTAAGAAATTAAATGAAAACGCAAAACATATTTAACAGCTTACCTGTAGTATGATCAGTGATAACTAATTCAACTCCTTGTTGCTCACTTTCTGGCACTAACTGCATACCTTCATTGTTGCATATACGAACGCTTTCATCTTCAACCATCTCCAGATCAGGGGACTGGATATCATTATTGCACAAAACCGTTGGTATTTCTGCAGATATATCTTCTAGAGAACTTTCTGCAGTTATATGGTTCACGAACCCATCTTGTCCTGTATTGTCATCTTGTGTGACATACTGATGAATAATAATAGGACCCATTTGGTTATTACAGTTTTTGTGGTACTGCACAGGTACCGGGCTGTATCGAGCCACAGAACTCATGTTAGGATCCAGAGGACTTACTTGGGGTGTAGCAACATCTGTATAAGTTTCTTGCGAATTTAATTGTGTAGAAACATTTTCACCATTTTCTGATTTCTCATTTTTAATATATTCTACCTAAAATATAATAATTTGCTTTAAAATTATTTAAAACTTAGCTGTGAAAAACTTAATCATCGTTGACATTTCAGAGACGGCTCCAAATCATGTAGTTTAATTAAATCGTATTAATTTATTCCTATAATTATTAATTTAATCGTAGTAGGTACCTAAAACCCATCAATCTTTCCGTTACATCATAGGAAACAAAATGTTTGGTCTTTATTTTAATTTTGTATTTTTTAAATGCTAACGATGTGACGTTATTCGCTGTGAAAATTTAGCAAGTTCAGTTTAGGTCTTAGGTTTAGGTAATAGGTGTTACAAAAATGCAATATTGCAAAAATTACTGATTGACTTAGTAAGAAAATAATTCTATTCTGAAAGGGCCCGGTCAAATTGCCGGTTAATTGACCGGTCAATTGAGCAAAAAGTTGTTGACCGGTCAAAGGCACAACTCTAGTTACGTCTATTGTGAGTTAAACATCAAATTTGCAATAAGCATACTCCCGACTGACGCCTGCTCCTGCTTGTCAGCGTGTGTTGGGGGTGGAGTGACTTTGTTATTCGGTTGACGATGCTCCACCGTCGAGATATCCTGCGAGATGACCTCCAAAGAAAAACAAAGCGTTTGTTAATGACCGCCTATTGGTGTCATCTTCTGATGAGTCCTGTTACGCGAACTGGTTAGACCTACAATCTCTCAAGGACGATACCAGCAAAGCTTCCAGGGGAATATCGACGCGAGGGAGCGTACCAACCTCGTAGGCGCACGAGTTGGAAAAAATTAGAGTACGAGTTGGCTCAGTTTTAAAACAATTAACATGATGCAAGATAAATAAGTTAAATTACTTCTCGGCAAATGTTCAAAATGCCATGAGTTCATTTTTAGCAGTTTACTTTTTTATTGTTCGTTCGTGATTTATTTGGTTTTTATTATTACTTGATGTTTGCATTTCCCTAATAAAAAGGTTTATTTTTGCCGATACTAAAATTTTTTATTTCTTACCTATTCTGTGCAACATCGAATTCAAAAGCATTTTTCTCAAAAACAGTTGCTCCTAGCGGCATTAATAAAGTATACCTTTTTAAGTAAAATAGGTAGGGGAATAAGAATTTCTATTCATAAATTGTGTTCAGGGTGTCCAGTTCTCGACACTTTTGCAGGGTATCTCGGTTATCTTTAAAGTTAGAGAGCTGCGGTTTTCGCAAAACTGTGCTACTTTTTCGTGGAACGTATGATGCTACAAACAGAATTTTCATAGCTCCCTTCGTTTCGGAGATACAGGGCGATTTTGAAAATGTGTCATTTTCAAGCACCCCTTGTATCTCAGTTGCCTTTTAACTTATCGGTAAGGTACTTATAAAGTTTTATGCTTAGAATCCAGTGGCGTAGTCAATTTTTTTGTAAAAGGAACAAAATTGAAGATAAAAACCAAAGTTGTATTTATTTAAATGGTGTACTTTGTTTCCATTCGATTGCTTTTTTCATAAGCTTATCAAAAATGTATAATTGTTGGTATATACCTTTTGGAATAACTTCCAAATTTTACAATTAAAAAAAGGTCATCATATTTAATAGTAGGCCGTCATATAATGATTTGAAACAAATGAATGTAATAGTATCTGTTCATGGCTGCTAGTCAGACCACTTGTCAAAATTTGTAAGAGATCATTTAAAAAATATATTGGTCTCAAAACCCCTACTTGTTATTTATTACTGTGTTTTTCGTTTAAAAAAATGATTGAAGTGAAAGTTTATCAGAACTTTGAAAAGTATGATGTTAGTTTGCTATGTTGAATCGAATGAAAATTCGTATGATGCCGCCGAACTATATTTTAAAAGGCAGTACGATTTTATATCCATTATAAATTTATCTTTGGCTTTTTTTCTGTATTCATTCTAGATATCCAGCAGAAGGCAACCTTTTCCCGATATATTTTCTAGAATTAAAAAAAAATTAGTTAATTATGGTGCGTTTATGCAGTCAAGACCAAAATCCTATTATACGGAAAATCGAGAAATCGACGAGGTTAACGTTTTAGGCTGTGTAGAAGCAACTCCTCCTACTTCGTGTAGGGCTATTGAGAAAGAAGTTGGAGTGAACAAGGCTTGAGCACAAACTCTATTACACAAATATAAATTTAGACCATATAAAGGCAAGCATTTACATCCTGGGGATGCTGAATGTAGTCTCATTTTTTGCAATTGGTTTTTGCAGCAAACTCAAGCCAATGTGAATTTTGAATGATATGTGATATGGTCCGATGAGGCGTATTTCACAACCTCTGGTATTTTCAATAGACACAATACCAGACATTGGTATCAAGAAAATCATCATCTTTACTGTGAGCGGAGCAGCAGGGAAGATTCGGTTTCAGCGTTGCTTGATTTATTTTGGGAAGGCAACCAACTTATAGAATTTATGAGGGAAGTCTTTCAGCAAATCGTTACCTGGGAATATTGCAAGATGTTGTAGCTGAATTGCTAGATGGTGTTCCCTTGGTTTACTTAAACAATATATATTTTCAACAGGAATAATGCTCATAATGCCGGAATAATACGCCCTTTTTAGAAAATAATTTTCCAGGACCAACGGACCTGTAAGATGGCCACCACGATCACCCGATCTTTTCGTCCTTGACTTTTTTCTGAGGGGTTACTTATACAAAATAATGTTTACAAGTCTCGACATCGCATTATAGAAGAACTGCGTGAAACTACTACACTCGAATTTCAAAATTTGCAGGGATTTCGATCACACTTTTAAATGCCATACGACGAATAAGTAAAATGTGCGAGTTTATGTTACAGAAAACGATAACAATTTTGAGCAACTTTTGTGATTTACAAAATATAAACAAAGATTTTTTACATTTACATTTTAAATTTACTGTTCTGTTCCCTGTTTTATCTAAATTTGTTTGGAACAGTGAATTATTTTATTCAAAGTTTGATTCAGTCATGTTATTGGGACTTAAAATTTTAAAAATAAACCTCAATGTTAGTTTAATGTCTCTATTCATTTGTTTCAAATCATTATATCACGGCCTACTATGAAATGCTATATACTACAGCGGCGTGCAGTGAAATTTCAAAGTTGTATATCTCTGTTCCTACTTACAGGAACCGTACCAAATTTAGGGGTTTTAATAGTGAGCCCACTGGGAATGTTTTGGTAAAGAAAAAAAACATTTTGTAATTTGCGAAAAAAGTTGAATTTTTGCATTGCTTCCACTGGAAAAAAAATGAACACGTTTAGGTATTTCATTTATTATTTTTTCTAGCCAAATTTTACATCATTTTGTCGAGAATTTTTAAATTTTAAGAGAAAAAATGTGTTAGTAGAAAGTTGTAGTCATTTGAATTTTTTTTTAAATTATATTTTAGGTTTCAAAAAATTCAAATGACTATAACTAACTACCCAAGCAAACACATTTTTTGATCTTAAAATTTAAAAATTCTCGACAAAATGATGTAAAATTTGTTTAGAAAAAATAATAAATAAAATACCTAAACGTGTTCATTTTTTTCCCAGTGGAAGCAATGCAAAAATTCAAGTTTTTTCGCAAATTACGAAACGTTTTTTTTCTTTACCAAAACATTCCCAGTGGGCTCACTATTAAAACTCCTAAATTTGGTACGGTTCCTGTAAGTAGGAACAGAGATATACAACTTTGAAATTTCACTGCACGCCGCTGATATACTACTATATACAGGGTGTTTTCTAATTGAATGTCAATATTTAAGGGGGCGATTTTTGAGTCCATTTTAAAAAGAAAACTTCATATGAACGTATGTCCTAAACGTCTTAACTTTTGAGATACAGGATGGTAAAGTTTTCAAAAATAAATAGTTTTTTATTAATATCTGTAATACCACTTTAGATATTTTAATTATATTTGGCATACATGTACTATGTATCAAGAGGCATTATTTAGTGTACCACATTTTTTTTATTTCCACCAGTGGAGTTCGTACGGAATTTCACCTGCCTATTTTGGCAGACATTGATGGTACGCCACTGATTTCTCGTAAAATTAAAACTATTCCTGAAATCCCCAATCATTTCTAAGCAAATTTGATCTCTTGAATTTTTCAATCCGATGCACGGTTTTCGCTTAAAAAAAATAAAAACCTTTTCTCTGCATGATAATAGCAATATCGTTAATATGACAATATCACCATGCAGAGAAATAGATTTTATTTTTAAGATCAAAGTTGCTTAGAAATCAATAAGGAAGTTGATTTTTGAGATCCTTATTCATTTCTAAGCAAATTTGATCTAAAAAATAAAATCTATTTCTCTGCATGGTGATATTGTCATATTAACGATATTGTTATGATCATGCAGAGAAAAGGTTTTTATTTTTTTAAGCGAAAACCGTGAATCGGATTGAAAATTTCAAGAGATCACATTTGTTTAGAAGAGATTGGGGATTTCAGGAATAACTTTAATTTTAAGACGAATCAGTGGCGTACCAACCAAAATAGGCAGGTGAAATTCCGTACGAACGCCACTGGTGGAAATAAAAAAAATTGTGGTACACTAAATAATGCCTCTTGATACATAGTACAGGTATGCCAAATTTAATTAAAATATCTAAAGTGGTATTACAGATATTAATAAAAAACTATTTATTTTTGAAAACTACCACTCTGTATCTCAAAAGTTAAGACGTTTAGGACATACGTTCATATGAAGTTTTCTTTTTAAAATGGATCCAAAAATCGCCCCCTTAAATACTGGCATTCAATTAGAAAACACCCTGTATATATTAATTGTAAAATTCGGCAGTTATTCCAAAAGATATATACCAACAATTATATATTTTTGAAAAGCCTATGAAAAAATCAATCGAATGAAAACAAAATATACAGGATGTCCAATTGAAAAAAATGCAACTTTGGTTTTTATCTTCAAATTCGTTCCTTTTAGAAAAAAAAATTGACAACGCAAAAAACTATATAATAATCAGTTTTCACCTTACCGATAAGTTAAAAGGCAACTGAGATTCGAGGGGTGCTTCAAAATGACACATTTTCAAAATCACCCTGTATCTCCGAAACGAAGAGGCTATGAAAATTCTGCTTGTAGCATCATACGTTTTACGAAAAAGTAGCACAGTATTGCGAAAACCGCAGCTCTCTATCTTTAAAGATAACCGAGATACCCTGAAATATACTAAAGCACAAAAAAGTTGGGCCGTTTTATAATGGCATTTAATGCCGTATGTGGTGCCCCCTACAAAATTCAGAAAATGTGAGAGCGGATTTGCTTTTCCCATCCCGAAGAACCCTCGCCCATCAAATTTTGTGAATTTATTTAGTATCTTTCAAAACATATCGATAAAAATGTAAAAGAAAATTTTAACACCATGTATCTCTCTTATTATCAACTTTTGTACTAATTCTTCCTCGACCGAGGTGGTACCACCCCACACATCCTCTTAAAGGGCTGGTGAAATCCCAACGGATGTTTCCAGCTCTGGATGTGTGAGTCGATTCCTCAGTACACCCACGGTACATAGTACTTAGACATCGGTCTTCGTGGGCTGTCAGAAGATAAAAAAAAAGATAATTTGATTAAATTGATCTAAATCAAGCCAGGGAAGCCACTACTAAGATATGGCCCATTCGTTACCAAACACACTGTAAACAGAATAGCGGAATAGCCTATAACATCAACAGAATATTACATACAGCATACCACAACAAGTATTTGAACACTTTCCATATATTATATCATTTTATGTTTACAGGCAATATATACCTTTTATGTCGCAGAAATAAAATACATATAGTTATACAGGTCAAGCAAGCAACTATTACAATCGGACGCCTAACGGGCAGAAAAGAGAACGTAATCTACCTGCTATAAATTAAATAAAGAGAAAACATATTTCCTTGACGTATCCTAATTCACTTGCTTTCCCCTTCTACCAGCACCCCGCAGAGCCAACGGCAACGAGCAGAGAAAAGAGAGGGTAGTTAGAATGCGCTTGGACGAGTGCGCATCCAATTTTATTGGAACGCAACGGAGGCTGCCATTTTGACACCGAACTGTCACTTCCCCTACAAATTTGACGTTTGAGGCTTCGGAATAAAAAAGTTAAATGTCCTTTATATGTAAATAACTACAGTCGAACTCGGTTATAACGAACGCGACGGGACAAAATGATATGTTCGTTATAAAAGGGTGTTCGTTATATCCAGTCTGCCTATTTATTTAAACAATGTTCCTCAATGAAATCTTTATTGAAAAATATCTACATAAAAAATTTCTAATATAAAAAATGAACATTACATAAAACAGCTAATCATAAAAAACAAAATTATGTACATATATACATATTATGTATTTATATAATAAAATTATGCATACACTATTTGTTTTCAAGAGAAAGAAAATCTGATCTTTTATTTTGGACTTTATTTTTTTTTAAAAGTCGGATTTTCAGTGAATCTATAAACCTTATCGTAAGCCGCCAATATGTACACCGTTCGCTAAAACCGAACCGACCCGCAGAAATTCAGAAATTTGCCCTTAAAAATGTTCGTAAAAAGCGATCGTTCGCTATAAGCGTGTTCGTTATATCCAACCACTAAAAGTATGTGTTTATATGAAGGCTTTTTTCGTACTTTAAAATATGTTCGTTATTGCCGGGCGTTCGTTACAACCCGAGTACGTTATAACCGAGTTCGACTGTAATTCTAGACTTCTTGTAATTTATATTGAAAATGTTAACAAATCACTAATTCTGATAATAATTACTGTGATTCTGGTTTAGTGGAAGAAAATCTGATATTACATGCTTAGAATTAAGTAGTATAGTGATAGGAGCACACACAGACTTATCGAGCCCATTGTGCCCTGCAGTAATAAATAATATTAATTACGAATTCTATCTGCAAAGTTTGTGATAGTATGAGTGGGTGGTGCAATTCCAATAAACTGATACTAAACAAAGAAAAGACGGCGATGGTACACTTTTACAAAAACAAACCTAGGATAGACATCAACAACAGCTCTGTTATGGTAAAGTTTCTGGAGACATACGTGAAACTTCAACAGACAATCCCCCAACATACGTTACTGAGTGCTTACTATTCGCTTGCCTATCACTACCTTGCTTATAATATAATAATCTGGGGTCAAGCAACAAACATCGACAGAGTTGTCATTACACAGAAACGAATAATAAGACTGCTGTTTGGGCTCAAGCTCATAGAATTATGTAGACCAATATTTAAACAGTTCAAGATACTATACTTAAATGTGCCATGTATGTTTTCAACAACAGAAGCAGTTTCAAGACGAATCAACACAACCACAGCTACCCAACAAGAAATGCTTCCGCTCTGCTAATCAGACTGCCCACTATGAAGGATCTCCACAATTTGCATGCGTTAAGATCTTTAATAAACTGCCAGACAAAATCAGATCAGTAAAAAACATGAAAGCCTTTAAGAAGAGGCTGAAGGAATTACTACAAGACAGGATGTTTTATAGCTTATCGGAATTAATAAATGTTGCCTCGCAATATAATTTTCTTGGTGTGAACTGCCCGTTATATCTATTTGTGCTTGTACTTGACTTTGTATAGTGTTTATCTATTTGTTAATTCTTTGTATGTTAAATTATGTTATACCATTTTAGTCAGATTTGTAGGTACTGACGAAGCTTATATCATAACAATATATTATGTATGATCTTAAAGCAAATAAATAAATGAAATAAAGCAAATTTTTATGTTTTTTAATTTACAATTACCAGTATAAAAAGTTTAAATTTTTTTAATTACCTACCACAAAATAAGATTATTATGATTTAAAATCTTAACTCCGCCAAAGCCTAATCCCGAACTACTATTGTTGGATATTTTAGCACCACAGCGTTCATATTCACCAAAACATGATGGTTTCTCAAAATACACTACAATAGTATGTGTGTACTAAAATAATTCCAGTTAGGTAGGTACTTTTAGACATTAATTTAGTTTAAGGTACGGTGTAAGCAAAGTTTGAAAAAAAAACAAGTTTAGTATAAAACGCAGCCCAGTAGGTATTTTTGGGTTTTATAAATCGATTTTTGGTTTAATTGGGTTTTGGTACTAAATGACTAAAAATTCACAACGATAATTTGAAAAAACAAATTACAATAATTGTTATTGGCTCGTACCAAAAAAGACGTTTATTGTAGGTTTATATTGAGCCCAGGCATACATATATTTTTCTTTCTAATAATCAGTTAAACCAGATAAACAGTCGATGTACTACAAAATTATTACAAATGCTGTAGATTTGCACGGTAGAAATACCATTTTAAATTTGCCGCTTTGCAATTGACATTCGTGTGTAAAAAGGGTCGCCCAACATTGAACTAAACAAACACACTGGAAAGGTTGCTATCGCGTTCTCTTGTGAGCTTATTTGTGTCAGGGGCAGTAGAAAGAGAAGGAGTATACTAGAGGGATTTCCCTCTCTCTCGTGTGAGTCTTGTGGCATTATTGTTTACCGGCTGTTTAGACGAGAAATTGATATTTTGCAATTTTTGCATTTGTTTGATCTCTTTGCGTTGTCATACTTCCTGTAAGAGGTCAGTAAAAGGTATTTAAACATTCTAGTGTGATAAGAAGTGCAATCAGGCTAAATAAAATTAGTTAAACATGGTCGTTAATTGCGTTGCATATGGGTGTAAAAATGAATATTCCAAGAATCCAAACATACAGTTTCACACGTAAGTAAATAGTAAAAATATTTGTATACAATATATTTAAAATTACGTGTTTTATTCTGTTTTCACATTGGAATTAATCCATTGTTATAGATTTCCCTTTAAAAGGCCTGAAATACTTCAGTTGTGGATAAGTGCATTAAGACGAGAATCTTGGAAGCCAGCTCGTACAAGCAGGCTTTGTAGTGATCATTTTAACAATAGTGATTACCAAATAAGACCTGGATCATCAGTTAAATTGTTATTATTGTTATGTTTAATTTTTCGAAACATTTACAAAAGCACTGTAATAAACGACGAGTTTTGGAATATTGCAATAGACCAATTGAAATGCATCATGAGGTAAACTTTTTTTTATAGTTTTGAAATCCTGACTTGTGAGTAAACCCTTTATTGATAAATTAGCCCTGAAAAAATACACATACTGTTTTAGGAACAACATAATATTGTAGAGATTCTACCAGTGCAAAAAAATGCAGCGACACAAGCAGTAATTTCTGGTAACTTGCAAATATATAGAATGCGTAAAAAAATTAAAACATTAAAACAAAAAGTCCGCAGAAGAGATAAACAAATCTGCACCACTAAGGAGCTAATACAAGAACTAACGAAAAATCAATGCAGTTGCAGTTGTTGAAATGTACTTCAGGCACCTATCTGAAACCATATCACTAAGACATAACAATTTTAGACAGTTACTTATTATTAAATGCAGCAAAACACAAGTTTTCTGAGTGCTTGCATCAGTATAAACCAACACACCCTGTAGGAAGTGAAGAATTTTTGTCTGGGGATTTACACGAATTCCAACTAATAAAAGCTATTGTAATTGTGTATTTAAAATGCAGAATGTCCCATGAGGCAAAATTAATAAATGAAAAATTCATGGAAAAAATATAGGAGTTAGACAAAAATTCACTAAATTAATATTATTTTATCATTTGTAAATTTATTTTTTAACAAATGTGTTTCTACTAAAAGTAACGTTTTTTTTAAGTTTGCGTACGGCGTTGCTTCTTAATTATTTAATTAATGTACGATAATAAAATAGCTGTTGTGCAAAACAAAATGTTGTTTTATTTCCCTTCATTAAAATTTAAAATCGCGTGTGTTCCTGTTTGTAAATTATTTTTTTGTCAATCTATGTTTTGCAATGGGAATCTCCTTTCAAAAATTAATTTTAAATATATTATCATATTTTCAAATTAATTTAACGTGTATCAACTTAATTTATTGTCATACTGGAGAATTATATAAAAATCAAATTACTTTTTAATTATATCGCGCTGTCGAAGTAATAAGTACTATTGAGTGAGAGAGAGAGAGAGAGAGGAATCCCTCGCATTGACGGGTTTCATACATCGGCGTTTGCTTCAGTTGCTGATCGAGTGGCGTCCTTTCCAGTGTGTTTCTTTAGTTCAATGTCGCCCAACAAATCTCTCCATCTGCGCAGAGGGGAAGCAATTTCTATGGCAACGATACGCAGCCTCCGGAGCCAACCCAGCATTGCATTTATTTAGTTTAGTACTGCTTGAACTACGGTGGAAGTTAGTTGAACGCTGTTAACAATTACGAAGGAAGATACGCATTTCTCATTCTATTTGTTTTAGTATAATTGTTGAATTAAAAAATACAATAATTACTTTAAAATGATTAAGTTTTATCAGCCTTCGGCGTTAAAATAAATACGGATATTTTAAAAAATAAAAACCACCTTGTAAACAAAATAAAGATTTTAAATTCTTAAAAAAATAAAAAAGGAACTTTAGAAAAAATTTAGTGTGTTAAATGTTCAAAAAGGTCACCATGCTGGACCTCGCAGTAACCCAACCTATCATACATCTCTCCTCGAATATTTGTTAAATTTTCCTGGGAGATGGAATTGACAATATTAATAATTTTAGCCCTTAACTCTTCTAAATTTGCAGGCCTATCATGACGGTGCCCGTAAATTTTTTGAGTTAAATGGCCCCACAGGAAAAAGTCGTTGGCGGTTAAATCCGGTGATCTAGCCGGCCACGGTATGGTACCTCGGGTAAAAATGAGTCGCCCAGGACAAGTTACTACTAAAAATTCTTGAACTTGTCTCGCATTGTGTGCGGGACAGCCATCTTGCTGGAACAAAATTTCCTCAAAGTTGACATTCAGATTTCGAACAGCTGGTATAATCTCCTGTTGCAACAATTCGAAATATCTATCCCCATTAAGTTGCCATTAATAAATAAAGGTCCTACAATATTATCGCCTATAATTCCTGCCCATACATTTATCTTTTGCGGATATTGAGTACTGGAGACTGAAGGCTTATGATGGCCATGAAGGGGAAACGATGATTCGTCTGTAAAAAGTACAGTTTGCAAAAAATGTTCATTTTCATCCATTTTTCCTCTCATGGTCTTACAAAACTCCATGCGCCTGATATGATCCTCGGGGAAAACTTCTTGGGTTTTTTGTAGTTTATAGGATTTATACCAGTGAATTTTTAAAATATGCCTAACTGTACGGTCCGGCTTCAATCTTTCTTCGGGAATAGGTGCTTCCTGATCGACGAGATTGCATTTAACACACTGGTTAATACATCCCGACTTTTCGAATTTGTAGAAAATATTTAAAATGGTTTTAATAGTTGGGACGGGCTGATTAGGATATGTAAATACAAAATGCCCAACCACTTCTGCTGTACTATTAGCCTTTAAATGCCATTTAATTATATTTATTTTTTGTTCGTGAGTGTAAACCAAAGAATACCAATATTTACCTACTCACCATAGGCAGTTCTAAAATAAAATGACACGATACGATGATCGATTAAGCCGTTTGCAGGGTTTCCCTTTCTCCAAGCGCAACACATGCGTCCCCTCATATTGGTTGATGGTGGCAGAAGAAATCAGTGCGTTTTAAGATAGGACAAGAAATCTTGCTTCTCCTTAATTTATAGCTGGTAGATTACGTTCTCTTTTCTGTCCGTTAGGCGTCCGATTGTAACAGTTGCTTGCCAGACCTGTATACATGTCAATACACAATAATAGTTGTCTAAATAATGGAGAATTTAAAAGTGGGACAAATTAAAAGCTAGATATATAATAATAAATCATGTGTTTATTTAGCACTTGGCTAGTAAATACAAAAAACATACAAGTACAAAATGCTAATACTAGTTACATTTTTATGAATTCCTTAACAGTCGCACTCGGAACGGGGGGGTCAGCGAGTGACTCCACTGAATTATTTTTGTTATATTTTTTATATTTTTAAATATTTTTTGGTACACAGCTATGACTTTTAGTTCTAATGTTGAATGAACAAAATGAAATAAAGTTTATTGAAATATTTCTTATTTCTTTATTTTTTAAGTTTTTCTTCGTAAATAAGTGCATTCTTTTAAATGTCATAATAATATTTAAATAAACAAAATAAACATATAGTACGTTCATTCAGTGCCTTTTTTATTCAAGTATTTAGCTGAAACAAAAACCGTCGAAGCACTGACGAAAAAATGCGGGGTCAGACACTGACCCCCCTGTTCTAGGTTTGGGGTCAATCGCTGACCCCCCCTTCCGTGTTCTCCGAGTACACGTTTATGTTCCCAGTGCGACTGTTAAATATTCAAACACGTTTTTACTAAAAACCGCCAAGAGAGGCATTTTTCAACGCCTCTGGAAGAGCATTAAAAAGGCGAACACCTTCGTAAAATAAGGATTTTTGTAAACTTGCCGTCCGAACTAACTAAATACTATAATTTTGTCTAGAGCGAATATTATATTCAACAGCTTGGATCTTTTTTCAAGAAAAACACTTAAATATGTTGGGAGCTGCCCATGTTCAATTTTGTATATCAAAATTAGGTTAGCCCTCTTAATGCCCTGCTCTATAGATAACCAATCCAAGGTGCGTAACATTGTTCTTATCGGCGTGGATTTATTACAATTAAAAATTATGCACATTACTTTACTATTTTGTTGTATTTGCAATCTATATATACATATTTTCTTGAGTACATGCTACCAACAAAGAAGAACAGTAATTAAAATGCGGTTGAATAATGGTATTATGAACTAGTGTTTTGGCCCATTGAGATAAGCAATTAGAAAGGCGGCAAAAAATCTAATTTTTTTACCTAATTTTAGATATAATCGACGTGATTTGTAAAAGTTAACTGAGGATCTAAAAAAATACCCAAGTATTTCATTTCTGAAACAAAGTCTATCGTGCTGCTATTAATTTTCAGTGGTAAACCTAAATCTGAGTATTTTTGCAATTCACTTTCGAACCTACTATCATACACTGTAACACCCACCACTGATTCCTATATCTCTTTTGCTTATCTGGTTGGCGGGTGAGCGGTAACCCAGGAATACAGCTGGCGGTGACGAGAAAAACCTTTTGCGTATGGCCGGAAGTCCCTTGTCTACTGCTTGTAATCCACCAATTAACCTAACACTTTTCCTACCCTTGCAATTGACTACCTAATAATATGGTACTTACTGCAGAGGTTTTGTTCACTAACTTCAATGTTTCTATGATTTTTGACTTTAAATAAATATTCTACCTATTTACTATGTTTCCCTGTTCCCCAACAGAAAAACACAAAATTCTGGATCAATTACACTTTACTTCCACAAGTTACGGTTGGGAGCCACCCAAAAATACACTTTTTCACAATTTCTTCAATTTTTTCACAAACTTTTCAATACCCCAAGACAATCTCTTGGGTTTCAACGCACTTACTTGTTCACTTTTTAATTTATCGCAATTTTTAATCAAGAAAATTCGGCGCGCTCCAAAACTTCCGACTAACTCCGTACTATTGATTCCAGACTTTTGAATTTTCCCGTGGACAGAAATCAGACCGAATTTGGGCAGAGTAACAACTTACATCTCGAGTACGTACAACTATACTGCCTTCTAGCCGGAGCCTTCCCGCTTATATAGGGAAAATTCCCATAAATCTTCCCTCTTTTACAACTTTTTCGCGGAATAAATGTGACAACATGCTATTTACAACCCGCGTGTCTCCACCTGCGCTTTCCAGGAAAATCCACGTGGGCGACCCTGTTTTTGCCGGCAAATGAAGGAAAAGATCGGTATTTATCGGTTATTTATGACGTTTTTATTGCTTTCTGCATTATCTACAGACATTTATTGGCGAGCGCCTACATAAAGAAGCTATAAATTCAGATTTTATTATATTACTATTTTTGGTCAAAACGCTTCCCACTCGCCTCATAGATCACCTCAAGGCGGTCTCTTGTTGAACCAATCAGATAAGACAACGCGTAAATTTGATCGTTCTAATAGGGTAATTAGGGAGGTGTCTTTTCGGACGGGGGTGAATCTTCCCCATAGACGACAACAATGCAAACGGTCAGTTTGCTAGAACTTCTTGAAATGATCGGCCGAATTAAGAGCATTAACCCGTTTCGGGGCTTAGAAAAGTTTTCGCGGATCTCGGCGAAGTAAGTGAAATATTTTCTTCATATACAAGTGACACTTTTCTTTACAATAAAGGATTAATTTATCTAATTATGTGAGTTAATTGTATAATTATTTTATGAATTATTTAAATTATTTTTATTAATCAATTTTAATGGCCGCTTAGGTGTTTGATTGGGTTTGATTTTTCAAATGAATTATTTTCAAATAAACTTTTAACCTTTCCCTAATATTTCAAGTTCTTTAATAAATTTTTAACTCAACTAGTTATTACTGATTATTTTTTTTTCTCTAATATTTTCCTGTCTCAATAAATATTTTTAAAATTCTTCAAACGCGAACGTAACTATTTTAATCATTGCCCTTTTGTGTTGCGAATTCATTTTCGAGAATTTCCTTTCGTATTTCTAAATATAACTCCTTTTTGTTAAATTATTTTCCAAAATTTACTTTCCTTCATTTATTTACACGGCTTTACACCCTTAAATAAATACTTATAGGCCGTGGTGCCACAATACTCCGCCCTCTAACTCATAAAGATGTTTTAATTAAAATTTCTTTATGCGTAACAGATGTTTAGCATCTCAAATAAGCGTTACTAGGTCAGCGTAGCCTAGGTCAAGACCCTGTCGTTAAATACTCGTCGAGTTTTGGAGTCGTCGCGTGCCCTTAAGGGTCCTTCCTTCAGTAAGTGAAGAAGTAGGTGCTTATTAAATTTTTCAACAATAAATGGAATTTCTCTACTTAAACATCCAATAAATACAAGTATTAATCTACACTTAGTTACCTTATCAGGTTCTTTGAGGAAACGTTTTCGTTCATTTATTAATCTTTATTTAGATTTATTTTCTTCTTATCACAACACATCAGTAAATTATTATCTTTTTAAAGTGAAACTATAAGAATTTTAGTCTTTATTAGAAGATTTTGATACGAATGAGTTTCCTTATTAACCTAATGATAATAACGTTATGTCATCGTTTTCACAATTTTAAATTAGCATTTTTTTTTAGATTTCATAACCACTTTAAGTACCTCATAAGTTCTCATACTAGAAATTTCATTCTATTGATGCAATAAACAGTATCCGGTGTTCCTTTTTTTTACTAATAAGTCTTAAGTTTCCACATAGTATTTTA
>OZ020190.1:58922424-59087382 GCA_963971165.1 Philopedon plagiatum
GAAATAATTTATGAATGGCTACTGCATTCATACAAATTTCTAATACAAATTTTATCATACGAAAGATAAAAATATATTCCTAATATTCCACTGGTCCATTCTCCAAAATCGTAATCTTCTTTGTAATATACAATTTTTCTAAATTTTACTTGGTTCCCTAATTTTACTTGTATACCTCTACATACATCTCCTAAAATGTATTTTATTCTACTATATAATTTTCGTATCGCCGAGGTAATCTCACCTCTAGAGTGCTAGTACGCCTATTTACAAGTACTTCTCTAACTTCCTCGTTAGAGTCCGATGAAGAATCCTCACTTCGTTCTTCATCCTCATCATCATCGTCATCTTCTTCCTCTTCCTCTCACTCTTCTTCTGGCAGCGGTTCGCTTCCTTCCCGCCCATGTTCAAGGAAATCATCAATTTCTTCTTGTCTGTCTTCCTCATGTTCTATAGTATCAATTTCCTCTTCACGTACGTTAATCTTCTCGTCCTTATTTAAATTAGCTTTTTCTAACGAATAGTCTATCTCCTTACACGTTTTAATCTATTCTTTTTCAAACACATATTTTCGGAAACTGGACCTATATACCCATAGTCCTTCTGTTCCAACCTCTTATCTTTGGAAACTGGACCTATATTTCCATAGTCCTTCTGTTCCACCCACTTATCTTTGGAAACTGCAGTTTTCCCCACTTCTTCTCTATCTAGCTTCGGATGTAATTTAGCGTTAGCATCCAGATGACTGCCAATCATCTGAGCACTACATCCCTGCATTATTGGCAGTAACGCGAGACGACTGATCGGATTATCTTGTGACATCACCCATTTTTCTTTAATTTCTTCTTTATTTCTTAAGTGTTTTCCTCGTAACTCCTTCACTTCGGCTTCTAACCGAGCAAGCCTTTCTTCCAATTCATTCTAGGGTTTCACCTCCATCAAAGGTATGACACTGTCGAAAGCATATACACAATTACTTCCCCAATCTATCTTGACTCCATATTGTCGCAAAAGTCAATACCCAGAAGCATATCTGCTTGAAAACTATAATTTTCCATCACAACAAAATTATGTTGCATCACTATATCTCCAGAGAATGTAACCAAAACATTCGATACCCCTGACGTGGGTATACTATTTCCTTGTATATCTATTAATCTAATAACAGTGTCACTTACGAACCCCTTGGCAATATCAGGTTTTATCAGGGATATTACTGCTCCACAATCTATCAAGGCTAGGCATGGCTTACCATTAACACTAACCCTAATCACACTACACAACTTTGGGGTTCTTTCCTCCCAGCACGTAAATATTCCTACCTTATTCTTATTGCTACTTATTCCCAACTTGCCTCTCCGGCAGCCGAACTCCGGGGCTGAAACTCGACTGCGTTGGTGTTTAACACCTGCTGCTGTGTTGGCTTATACATTGAACCTGTTTTTCGTGGACAAGTTCGAGCCAAAGTCCCAGGTTCCCTACAATTATAACACACTTTATCACTAAGTTGTTCCCTTACATTTGCCTTTCTCGGACATCCACTACTTATATGTCCAGGTTCCCTACAAGTATAGCACGTACGGGTTTCTTTTCCCTTACAAAAATTCGCTGTATGCCCCTCTCTTTGGCACTTATAACACTTAAATTTATGGTTTCCGTTTGATTTGAAAGGGCGGAATGCTACTTTCTTACCATAGCTTCCACTGGCCGTGGTATTATTTTCATTTGCAACCATTCTGCATTCCCTACTGCTTGACAGATGAACTAAGTTTTCTATAGATTCTTCCCCTTCAGCTATCCTCAAGGCTTCATCCAAAGATTTCGGGTCTCCTGACAGAACTCGCTGTTTAAGAGGCATCATAAGTCCCAATGTAAACTGCATGGTAATGTCCTCTTCCAACTTCTTCCTAACAACATCATCATGTGTAGGATCTCCTGTAAGGGTTATTGTTCGATTGCCCAGTAACTTAAGCGCGGTTAAATACTGTCGGCAAGATTCTCCTGACCTCTGTCGGCATTCTATAAAATTCTTCATCGCAGAACCCTTTACATACTGTCGCTTAAATTGATTCCTTAAATTTTCTTTAAACGCTGTCCAAATCTTCGTACCTCTTAAGGTTGGATCCGAATCAATGAATTGTTTTGCTTTATTGCGTAATTTTAACAACGTTATCGTTACCATTTGTGCTTCTGTCCAGTTCGCTAATACACTAGTTCCTTCAACTACCGTCAAAAAATCATCTATTGAAGTAGTCCCATCATATACATACAGGGTGGTGCATCGATCCACGCAACATAGGAAATCCCATGCGAATTTTAAGGTGGTCAAATATTGGCTCCCTTGTTTATTTTAGACCGATAATTTATTTTAATTTATTTAAAGGAATACTTTGACGATCTAACTTGGAAAATTTTGACCTGATTTATTTAGTATTTAAGGGGTTATTTAGAAAAATGTAAATCTTAAATTGGCGAAATTTAAAAGTACGGTTCTGCAGCTTTATAATAAAAGCACCAGTTAATGTCAATAACTGACACGGGAGATGTTTATGACATTAGAATTATTTTTCAGGTAAAATAGTTAAATGCTTCTTAATGGATTTAAATTATTTAATGCAACTAGGTTTGTCTATCTGTGATACAACCAAACGAAAATAGAGGGTAGGATAAATCAATAAAACATTTTTAGTGAACAACAAATACTTTATTTTTCGAAAATTGTACTTTGTAATGCATAATAAAAGAATTAAATTAATCATAACTACTTATTTTTAATTAAATGTTCAAACAACCCCCCATTTGCTGCTAGGCAATACCCCAGACGATCATAAAATTCGTTTCGAACATTTCTTAACTGATATACGGAAAGCCTTTCACATTCTGCAGTAATGGCATTTTGTAAATCTTCCAACGTCTCGTATCTAATATTTTTGTAGAGCGTCGTTTTTAGGTGTCCCCACAAGAAGAAGTCATTCGGCGAAAGATCGGGAGACCTAGCTGGCCAATTAATTGTGTGGTTTAATCCAATAACGTTACCCCTAAAAACATTTTGTAAATACTCCCTAACTGCTGCGGAGTTATGAGCTGGGCAGCCGTCCATCTGAAGCCAAATTTCCCGATTTTCCCGAACAACTTCTTGCAACGCAGGCGTAATTTCATTTTGAAGTAGTTCAAGAAAATATTGCCCGGTCAGATTGTGATTTAAAAAGAGTGGTCCAATAGTATGATGTCCCAAAATGCCAGCCCAAACGTTGACTTTCTGGGGATACTGCGTCCTTGTTTCAATAAACCTAAATTCATTTTCTTGACTCATTAGGTTCATTATTCAAGGTAAAAGTACATTCGTCGGTAAAACAAATATTTTGCAACAATTCCCTGTCATTATTTGCCATCTCCATCATATTAAAACAAAAATCCGCCCTTCGAATCATGTCCCCATCTCTTAGTTCTTGAAGCCTGTGGCATTTATACGGATAATATTTATGTTTATGTAAGACTCGCAAAACGGTTGTATGATGTTTCCCCACTTCGTCTCCAATATGCCGAGTACTTACAATTCCCTTATTTTCTTCTACATGTAGAAAAATATTTAAATCTTCACCATCTTCATTTGCAGGATTATTGTGTTCGTCCTCTTTTTCGCAATGCCATTTGTTAATAAGAGTTCCACTACTTTCAAATTTTTTAATGATTCTGGTTAAGGTCGATATTGCTGGAATTGGCCTCTCTGGATAATGTACTGCAAACATATCTGATACGTTTCGGCTGCTGTTTCCTGCATAATACCACTTAACTATGGCAATCTTTTCAGACGTAGAATAGTTCATAACAAAATAGTGTTGAAAATTAAAAAATTGGTCAAACTTTGTTTGAAGTTGACACTGACAGAATTAGTCAAAATATTTTGGTGTCTTCATTAAAATAATTCAGACCCGTATTATTTATTTTAGGAAAATGGAAGAAAATGTTCGTTAAATAACTTTGTATAGATTTCATAAAAATTATTAAACTTTTGCAAGTGGGTTTGGCTTATTGAATTCTTCAAAAAGTTTAAATACACTCTTAATCTAAAATAAATAGGGGAGCCAATATATGATCACTTTAAAATTTGCATGGGATTTCCTAAGTTGCGCCAGCCCATGCACCACCCTGTATAGGCAGAGAGTCTAAGCCTAAAAGAATATTCCCAGTTGTAGCAGTCATCGTTGCAGGGCTTGTGGTGGTTACTGTTGTTGTTGTGCTGGCTGCTGATGTAGTAGTCATATTAGTTTAATGCAGATTGACACTCTTTGAGGGGGTAAAATATTGTCCTCAAAATAGGGATCTTCTATAGTTGGTTACCGGTAGTGGTGAATGGATCTATACACAACCAAAGCTAAAATTTAATTCTATGCACAATCTTAATCAATATTTAACCAACCTTTAATCGACCATTAATCGACTTTTTACTCAACCTTTATTCAACCTTATAATCGTCCATCAATCAATTAATCAACCCATTAATCAACCCCACAATCAAGCTTTTAATCAACCCCACACCTGACACCAATTGTAACACCCACCACTGATTCATATCTCTCTTTTCCTTATCTGGTTGGCGGGTGAGCGGTAACCCAGGAATACAGCTGGCGGTGACAAGAAAAACCTTTTGCGTAGAGCCGGAAGTACCTTGTGTCTACTGCTTGTAACCCATCACTTAACCTAACACTTTTCCTACCCTTGCAATTGACTACCTAGTAATATGCTACTTACTGCAGAGGTTTTGTTCACTAACTTCAATTTTTCTATGATTTTCGACTTTAAATAAATATCCTACCTATTTACTATGTTTCCCTGTTCCCCAACAGAAAAACACAAAATTCTGGATCAATTACACTTTATTTCCACAAGCTACGATTGGGAGCCACCCAAAAACACTTTTTCACAATTTATTCAATTTTTTCAAAAACTTTTCAATATCCCAAGACAATCTCTTGGGTTTCAGCGCACTTACTTGTTCACTTTTAATTTATCGCAATTTTTAATCAAGAAAATTCGGCGCGCTCCAAAACTTCCGACCGTAGTAAGGCTACAAGGGTACGGGAACAAAAAACCCCATTTTTACACGTAAATCTCCATAAGAAAATTTAAGGTTCGATCTGCATTTTTATAACAAGTTTAAGGCGTGGTCACTTTCGGCAACCGTTCAGTCCACCATCGTGTTAGATGAGGCGAGTAGAATATTAAGGATATTTTTAGTTGGAAAGATTATTATTAGATAATAAATTACTAAGAATTAATAAGCTGATTAAAAAAATTATAAGAGGTGTGCATGGAATAATAGTATTAGATAATCAAAACGGTATAGGAGAAGATACGAGTATAAAAATTTAAATATACGAGGGTATTAGATTACAGACCGACAAAAAAATTTTTTTTGTGTTTTAGAGACGTGACCCTGCCTATCTTTAGTAAAATTTTCCGCTCAATCCGTAAATGATAAAAATAAAATTTTCTGACGTGTGGATTACCCCCCATACACCATCAATTCCCCCCAAAAATTCAAAACTCCAAACTGGCCATTCAACCCACCTATCTTTAGTAAAATTTTCCGCTGAATCCGAAAACCAACCCAACCAAACCCAACCCAACCTGAGCAAAACGAGTTTTATATTCAAATTATGTAAAACACAAGAATTTTAAAAAATCTAATCGAACATAATTATATCAGCAAAAAATATATAATATTATATACTTAACATCAGTTTTAAAGCCGACCAACTCTAAAAAAACAACTAGAAGGATATTAAAATTTAAGCAAAAAATAGCATTTTTAATAAAAAATTTAGTTAATATACGGCACAACATAGAGAAAAAAAGTTATATGCACCCCATTTTTATAGCATCAAACCCCAAAAGAAGTTTTTTTCCGTGTACCTAATAGACCCCGATGGCGAGGAAAGTTATAGAAAAAGAATTGCTTGTCAGCTTCTTATGGTAAAGGTGTTTTCAAAACTGATAAGGCACGATTAATATCTCCACTTGTTATGAAATTTACTCACCCTGAAGAGAAGAGAGGTTATGTTATTGCCAAACAGTTCATAGGAGGTTTTATAGAGCACGAATTAAACTTGGTACATTCACACCAATTCAATCGTTTTCCTAAAGAACTTGCACGTTCGGAAACAAAATTTCCGATAAATGGTAAAAAATGATCTCAAAAATTTGAATGTTTTATTCGGGAAAAAAAGAGTTAAAGTACAAGATTTGTATGCTACGATATTTCCCCCGGTCAACAGTGGCTGGGGGAAAACGAGGAAATTTTTCGAAAACTAAAATTTAATTTTATTTATCTTCATAAGTACTTCACAATGTATCATTTTTGATTTAAATAAAAATAAAAAAAATAGCGCGTTTTATTACCTTAAACAATGAAACCTAACCTCAACAACTGTTCTATTGCCGGTGGTACAAAATTATTCGAAACTTAAACAATCCGCAGCCTCAGGCTATAAATAGAACAGGTTCTGTTTCGAAAGGATTCGAGCTTTTCTCATGGCGTTTGTCTTTGTGTTGTCTGTCGTCGGTGTGATGTTTTTTTTTGATACCTAAGTGTGACGTTTGTCTTATTGTTGTGCAGGTGTTTGCGTTGTGTCGACGTTGTGTAGGTGTTGTGTAGACGTTGTGTACAAATAAAGGCATAAACATTTGTTAACAACCTCATTAGTACTGCATACATCATAGCGATAAGATGGCAAGTCGTAAAATTAAATTAAAACTAGCAGCATTGCGTATTTGGTTTTCGTACGAATGGATCAAAGTGGTTTATTGGAAACACGCCGGTGGAATTTGATGATAACATTTTGTTGATTGAGAATGAAAAATATCCTCTATCAGATGGTTTGTTAAAGTTATTAACTGAACAGAAGCCGGAAGGATATACGGAGAACGAGCTAGCGGATTACAAGGCACTACTCTTACTGACCAATGGTCATCGACGTGGATTCTATCGAAATGCACACATCTGTTCAAGCGGTAGTTGTAAATATAAACACATTGTATCAAAACTATTTCCATCTCGGAGAAGTTGCACATCTAATTTAAAGAATTTGTCGACAGTCTCTAAAATACCCAAACAGAAGGCTGTACTTGATAAACATAGTGAAGAAGAATACATAACGAAGGACGACATATTAAAGTATGAGGATGTGAATGAGCTAGTTGATAAGTTGAACTATTTAGAAGAAGAAAATAATTGAAACAATAATAAGCATAGAAAAATAATGGCGGTACTTAGGGAAATTGAAACGCTTGGTGTAATAGAATTTTATAAATAAAAAATGTTAAAAAATAACTGGTTAAGACGTCGGTGGGGTTCAAGGTGTTGCCGGTGTTGGTCTAGCGTGGGTGTTGCGTTGAAGGAGATGTTTTAAATTTAACAAATTAAGGTACTACAACATATCAATCTATACTGCTCAAGTAGATAGCGTTTTTCGTTCCACCAACGGCCGCTTATATTTTATTCAGAAAGAAATGTTTTTCGAATATGACGAATTCACTGATAGCCTAGTTAGATCGAGTAAAACGAATCTTAATTTTGTTGTTGTTGTTGTCCTGTTAACGTCCTGTTGCTGTCCAGATAACGTCATGTCGTTGCCTTGCCTGTGTCATAACTAGGTTGTGAATAATAAAATGACATGTCCAGATTAAAGGTTTTAGTTGATAACTGAATGTCATAGTGATAAAATGTCTGCCAACAAGATAAAATATCAGCTTCTTGAAACGCCAGCTGTTAAATATGGCATAAGGACAGAGGGGTCTAAGTTCTTTCTTGGAAATATCCCTCTTGCAATAAAAGATAACGTTCTCATAATAGAGAAAGAAAAATTTTTGCTGACGGATGACTCTTTAATTTATTGACTACAAATCAACCCATAAAATTTAATTCGAATGATTTGAATAATTATGAGAAGCTTTTATCGATTACACATGCACACCAAAAGGGTTTCAATGGTGACGAGAACATTTTAGCCTCCAAAGGGTGGAAAGATACCCATATCATTTCCAAACTGTTTCCTCCTAAAAGAAGTTATATCTCAAGGATGGAGGGCAAGGAAGAAAAGAAACAACCCGAAATGGAGAACCAAAAAGCTCTTATGAAAAAATTATGTAAACTTAAAAGTCAAAAGACACTCGCCGCTGAAGAATGCGACTATCGAAGTAGGGAAGAATACGAGGAAGAAAAGAAAAAGATGTAGAAATGGATGCACTAGAAGAATACCATGATGTTAATGAGCTGGTCGAGCGTCTGAAATATTTAGAAAAAAAGCAGTACTTCGGGTGTTACACCCCAAAAGTAATGGCTATTCTTAAGGAACTTCAAAGACTCGGTGTTATAGAATTGTATTAGTGCTAATAGACCATATGATTTTTGATTAAACACCCTGTAAAATATTAGGCTTAGTAGATAGAATAGTTAATTACAGAAAATAATAAAATAAAAAAAAATAACTGCACAATTTGTTTTTATGTATTAATACAAAACCGAAATAAAAAAAGTGTTAGAAACTGTCGTTGGGTATTGGTAAAACGAGACTCCAGATATGGCATAATTAAAATTCCTACGTTATCTAAAATCACATATGTTCTACACTTTATCCACAATTATTTTAAATATTGCATTTATATTTCATTTCAGCAGCTAGAAAATATGTTGTGATAACATTAAAAAGCCCTTTTTATAGAGATAATATAGCGTCTCTTACTGAAAGGACTCTCGCGCTCATTGAAATATTTAGTTTATAACGTAAATTTTAGAAATAATTTTATTAGTGTTAATAAATAGAACAATTGTGGGGTGTTGTTTTCTGATTGCACCCTGTATAGTATATGTTTTTCATGCAAAACTAGAATAAAAGTATTAAAACTATCGTTGATATTTATTTAACCGCTTTGTAATATCTTAGATATATTAAAAAAGAAATTAAGCCTTAAAATTATGTATCCGGTTAAGGGCCTTATATCTAAATATAACTGCTCTTAATACAAAAGGTGCTATTCTAAAACTTTTAAAACTAAAAAAGTCTCATTCAAAACTCTTGAAACAATAATAATGGTTCACAGAAAAATTTCTCGCACCATTTTATGATATTATTGCATAATATGAAAGACATATTTTAAACATTACGGCCACTAGCGGCGTAATTAGTCAAGATTTTTGAAAAAAATTCACCAAACGAAAGATCTTTTTGACCTTTACCCAATACCCCAAATATTCTCCGCCCCATTCTTACTGTTAGGACACTAATACGAAAGACATATTTTAAATATTAATGCCTCTAGTGACGTAATTAGTCAAAATTGGATCCTTTATAGAGATAGGTCTGTCAAAACAGGAGAACACGTAACAGCGGAAACTCAAAAAGTTATTTTAAGTTTAAACATGGATGGATGGTACTTTAATAGCCAACAGGCGACAATTTCCCTGATCATGCCCTTAAGACATATGGAAAACACTGTATATACCAAACTCCTTTAAGGCGTCAACCCTCTTTGTAGAGAGGAATTACCGAGCACCGGAGTCAGTACGTCTCCCCTCGGAAGGGTACCTAATGTGTTTCCATGCGGAAAAAAGTTGACCATCCCTTTATACCCAAAGGAGCCAGCTCACTAACAACAGTAAACACACCTAAATCACTTTTAATATTTTTTAAAGTTTTCAAACTAGTAGACGCTTGAAGTTGTCCTTCCTGGTAAATGTACGGCTACAGAATTGACATGCAAACATTTTCTGTAAAAATAAAAGATTTTGACTCAGGAAATGTTCCAGACTATACGACACGCTTTTTGAGTCATTTTTCTCTCCCGAAATTTACAGTTTTTAGCGTAATTTAAAGCAAAACTACAGTTTCTGAATAACCAATAGAGAATTTTTTTATCTAAGACATCCCACGTAGACTTCAAGCCTAAGTACTAACGAACCGCGGGCATCTGAAGAGAAGGGAAATGTAATCTATTGACATGACATTTATATGATTGGACGTTGGGACAGAAAGGGAAAACATCTGCAGGCAATTTGTTCCATAACTCAGGTATGATCCAGGTACTAATATTAGTGCAAATAACTAAATATTTCCATGTTGTTACTGAAACGCAAACTTAAAATAATACCCCTAAATTTCGGCTTTCCAGTCCCATACATACCCTTTAACACACTAACTATTAATTTTTAAACCTCAAATAACAATAGTAATAATATTAACACTATTAAATAAAACACTGGGATACTTACGTTTTATAATAATCTAATTAGGGCACAACACACAAACTAATTGATGCACAGTAAAAAATCTAATGACTACTAGCTCAGTCTGCAAACAACAAAACTCGAACCCATATTTTGTACTGATTTAACCAATCGATCGCGCGTAAACATTTGTTACTACCTAAACTCATACTGACTATTATTTTGTAAGTAAATAGATTCTTCAACTAATTATTATCCCGAGATATCCAGGCGGATGTGACAAACCACCAGTGTCCCGGTCTGTTATCAATAAATGTACACTTATATCATCAGAAAGGCGTGTAAATATGTTTATGACTGGATTGGATTTCTTTATAAAATTATTTAAAAATAAAACATTAAATTTTCTTTAATTGCTAATGCCTTTCCCTCTCTGAAATAAGAAACTATAATAGTACCATTAATTTATTTAAATTTTTCTCTTTTATTTGATACCCATCATGTCGTTTATCATATTAGAGCCCCTTTTTAGTCGCCATATCTTCGGGAGTAGTTTAACAATCTTCTATACACGGCGGAGTTTAGAAACACGGTTTTTTAGCAAAAATGAGTTGATGGTGTTACGTCATATGAGACGTAATTAAAATGATATTAGTAAAACAAAATACAACCTTGCGTTACATACGCGTGATAGGAACTTGTGAACGTTTAATAATCTCTTTTTGGGGGTAATTTTTCAACCTGTACCAAACACCCAAATCTCCACCCTTCGCTTTAGACCGTTAGGGCGCTAACTGCAAAAAAACTCCATCTCCGAATCCAAAGGGGTCGATAGACGCCCTTTCTTTTTTCAACGCCTTATGACATCATCCTCGGCACGTGACCTACGTTAAATTTCTATTTTATCGTTTGGCAAGTGACCGGTGGCACATCGAAGATGATAAGTGACAGCTGATATACTTTTACATATGTCTCACGATGTCATCCTTAACACGTGACGCATGTTAAATTTTTATTTTTGAAGTTTGACAAGTGACAGGCGACAGTTGACACATCGAAGATGACAAGACATATTTTTTCATGTCTTATGACGTCATCCTTAACACGTGACCTATGTTAAATTTTTATTTTGACGTTTTGACAGATGACAGTTGACACATCGAGGATGACAAGTGACAGCTGATATACTTTTACATATGTCGTATGACGCCGTCCTTAACACGTGACCTAAGTTAAATTTTTATGAACATTTGACAAGTGACAGTTGACACATCGAGGATGACAAGTGGCACCTGACATACTTTTACACATGTCTTATGACGCCATCCTCAACACGTGACCTATGTTAAATTTTTATTTTGACGTTTGACAGATGACAGTTGACACATCGAGGATGACAAGTGACAGCTGATATACTTTTACATATGTCGTATGACGCCGTCCTTAACACGTGACCTAAGTTAAATTTTTATTTTGACGTTTGACAAGTGACAGTTAACACATCGAAGATGACAAGTGACAGCTGATATACTTTTACATGTCTTATGACGCCATCCTCAACACGTGACCTATGTTAAAATTTTATTTTGACGTTTGAGAAATGACAGTTAACACTTCGAAGATGACAAGTGACAGCTGATATACTTTTACATATGTCTTATGACGCCATCCTCAACACGTGACCTATGTTAAATTTTTATTTTGACGTTTGAGAAATGACAGTTGGCACATTGAAGATGACAAGTGACAGCTGATATACTTTTACACATGTCTTATGACGCCATCCTCAACACGTGACCTATGTTAAATTTTTATTTTGACGTTTGACAAGTGACAGTTAACACATCGAAGATGACAAGTGACAGCTGATATACTTTTACATATGTCTTATGACGCCATCCTCAACACGTGACCCATGTTAAATTTTTATTTTGACGTTTGAGAAATGACAGTTGACACATTGAAGATGACAAGTGACAGCTGACATACATTTACACATGTCTTATGACGCCATTCTCAACACGTGACCTATGTTAAATTTTTATTTTGACGTTTGACAAGTGACAGTTGACACATCGAAGATGACAAGTGACAGCTGATACTTTTACAGCCATATTATCAGAGTTGTTCAGATTTGCTTGGGTTTGCGCGTTTTAAGGTTAGTTCAGGTCGCGGGCGACCCGCGACCTGAGCTAACCTTAAAACGCACAACCCAAGCAAACCTGAACAACTCTGATAAGATAGCTGTAAAAGTATATCAGCTGTCACTTGTCATCTTCGATGTATTAACTGTCACTTGTCAAACGTCAAAACAAAAATTTAACATAGGTCACGTGTTGAGGATGGCGTCATAAGATATGTGTAAAAGTATGTCAGCTGTCATCTCTCAAACGTCAAAATAAAAATTTAACATAGGTCACGTGTTGAGGATGGCGTCATAAGACATATGTAAAAGTATATCAGCTGTCACTTGTCATCTTCGATGTGTTAGCTGTCACTTGTCAAACGTCAAAATAAACATTTAACTTAGGTCACGTGTTAAGGACGGCGTCATACGACATATGTAAAAGTATATCAGCTGTCACTTGTCATCCTCGATGTGTCAACTGTCATCTGTCAAACGTCAAAATAAAAATTTAAGATAGGTCACGTGTTGAGGATGGCGTCATAAGACATGCGTAAAAGTATGTCAGGTGTCACTTGTCATCCTCGATGTGTCAACTGTCACTTGTCAAATGTTAAAATAAAAATTTAACTTAGGTCACGTTGTTACGGTTTGTTTTGTCATACGAAATTAAAGTATTATTATTATAGCAGTTGCAACAATTAGTTGAGTTTTAAGACTTCGACCTACCTTTTTGAATATATTCCCTTATTCCTTGAACGTTTTATTTTGATTTGTTTTCCATTTAGTCAAAATCTTTCCTAACCTCGAATTTAATTTTTACAAATTTTCCGTCACTAGTCTGTCTTGGATCCAGCCTTGTTTTCCCTCTTTCTGTATAGTTAATCCCTAAGGAAATATGTCTGAATTTGGCCCTAAAAACTATAGTTGCCAATAAATATAAATTAGAATTTGTTTACCCTGACAAACGTGAAACGTCATTTTTGACATTTGAATCGGCCGTAATTATTTTCTGTCGAGCCTGTTGCATACATCTTAGTTTTCTGACCTGAGCCGCCCTCTGTGACTGTTGTTGGAAAACGTCGAAGCCAGGAACGATGGGATCTGCGTTCTGAGTTCTAGGTCCCTTGATTTTAAAGGTTTCTAATGTTCATTCATGCATTACGGTTCGAGGTTGACCAAAATCGTAGGTGGGGTGCATTTGTACTGCCAATTGTACGAACTATTAATGAATGTCGGTTTATGGACACGGAAAAATGTATTTAATTGTTATAGTTTTGTTGGTATATTGCCGGTGTTCATTGGTTAAGTTAATTTTTACTGGCAGAACATCGTGCCAATGCATTGAGGGGAATACCATGGAACCAAAGCCTTCGAAAATGTACCTAATTGAGTACCAAAGTGTACTTACAAACAACCCCTTGTGACGTCGCTTTGCAAGGAAAAAAATCGATATTGGAATTTTTCGTCAAGGATTGGGTGTGGAGAGGTTCTTTTCACAAACTGATCGCGTCGTCGACTGTATCGTATTCTAAAGTCTTTAGAAAGACACCCAAAATTGGGATCCGTGAATGCGGTACAACTAATTTCTTTTACGTTGTTTTGTTGTTTGCCATTTTGGCGTTACGTTGTTGGTCCAGTGAGGCCGTTTTGGTTGATTTTGTAGAAGAAATTCGACATCTCTTCGTCGGTTTTTACGACGACAGCGGACATGTGGACTTAGACCCGACCCGAGATCGACAGGTATGCCTTTTTGCCACTATTAAACCCTTAAAAATACAGAATCCCGCGATTAAACTGCTATTTTAATTAATTTTCGTTGATTTCCTTTTTGATTCTATTTTTTTTACGACGTCCACGTTTTTAATTAGTTTTTCTGTAGTTGAAACTTCTCTAAATACAAGTAGATCGCTACATTTCGTGGTAGGAAAATTATGTACAGATGGTTCTTTTTTATTAAAAATTAAATGGGGTTTATGTGACCTTCACAGGTTTGTAGGTCAAATTCTTATCGATACCTATTTTTTTTTTGTCAGCTATGCTAGCTTGATTTACTACATTCTTTGATAATGTTGGTCAGAACTCTACCGGGTGACCCAAGGTTAAATTTTATTTTGTCATTTCGTATTCATAGTCATAGTGAATCAGTCATTGGTGTATGCCCGTGATTTGGAACCTAATGATGTTTCTTTTTATCAACTAATTATGCTAATAAGCGATAGCCAGGTCATTAAAAATTCAGATCTTGTGTTCTGGAATGTCAGCTGACAGCGTTAGAGACCGGCAATTTAAAACTATAGTAATTTGAGTAAATATTTTAAATGTCTGACAGTCAGAAGTGTTGACTTTCGTATTTCACTTATTCTTTTTCTGCTGCTAATTAGCTGTTAATTAATATTGGGTATAACATAGACAGGGCTGATTCTTAATTATTAGATTTGGTTACAAAATTTCAGGGTGGGTGTAATATAGTACCGTTAACTATTCACTATGGCCTATGGTATTTGTTCATTCTTGGGTTACGCTTACAGATACGGTATGGTTATTCTATATTCATAAATATTAAGCTACATTTACTATATTTGGATGTATATGTTTAGTAATAGTAATACTGAATTTCTCTTTTGATTATACTTAACGTGCTAAATTTTATCACATTGTATTTTGCGGCTAAACTTTTCTTTTGTGTAATTAAGCGATTACCTAACAATTTTGGTTATTTTGTCACCAGTGTATGATCTAATTGTTTAAGATTTTTGTAGCTGCATTACTTATGTAAATATAATTATTTTATAATGAATATTTGTCTGTGTACAGTAGCGTACAATGGCTACTTTTATGTAAATTTTAACTTAACTTTGATTTGTTAATTAATTGGCTTCGATATTGCCTGTTTATTTTTTTTTGACCTGATGTCTATTTAATTCAAAATATTTCCTTCGATTTTATTTTCTTGATACCAGTGAATAATTGTATAAGGCCTTCAGCCACTAAAAGTTTTTTTTTGTGATTTAAATTTAATATTTCTTCTAAATTATATTTGCATAGTACCTGAATTTTACCTTGCCTTGACGCATACCTTTTGTTTTATCAGGGTCTTTCTGCTGGGAGACAGCACTTCTTTCTGCTGGGAGACAGCACTTCTTTCTTTTTACTGGGGGACGACCCCACCACGTCTTTTTACTGGGGAACACCGCTACCCCACAACTTCTTTTGGGCTGGGAGACATCTCCAGCCTTTGATCGTGCTGAGTCAGTTAAGCTGCCTAGGCCACGTCAGCATTGACCTAGGAAACCATCATCAGGGGACGAACCCCTTCAGGCAACCTTTTATTTTTTTTATTGTAATAACCAGGATCACCTTTTTCACGATAACAAATTTATTCAATTTCGGCTCTAACCATGGTTAGCAATATTTAATTTTAAAACCGATTAGTACTTTTTTTTTATTTCCCCCTCAGGGTTTACTACAAACTGTCACAGTAATAACATAATATTAATAATACCTAATAATTTTATTGTATCAAATTTCACAAAATGACACGATACACTGATGTGTCATTAAAAATTTTGCCCTAACGAATCTGTAATATATTAGTAAATTTGTTTTTAATGGTAGTGTTTTATTTGCCTCACCAGACAGCGCAGTTTCTTGGATTTTGATAATATGGTAACTATATGTGAGTGAGTGAGCTGAAAGCGAGGTCCCAATACTATCTAGGAGGGTTTCTGTTTTTCACCCGGCTTCGAAAACAGTGGCGCCCTCAATCCACCCCTCTCTCCGGCATTGGAGCTAGGGCAATTTTTTTTTGGCACGCATGCGCAAGCCTCTCGCCTTCAACTCAACTCTTTACGTGAGTCAATTTTGGAAATTCTCAATATTTTTATTTTCTTAAATTTTTTTTTTTCCGACCTTTGGATTTTTAATTATGAATGGTAAGTAGAAGTAAAATTCTACTTCTGTGCGGAAAAGAGCGTGGCAACGTGTTAAGGACGGCGTCATACGACATGTAAAAATATATCAGCTGTCACTTGTCATCCTCGATGTGTCAACTATCATCTGTCAAAACGTCAAAATAAAAATTTAACATAGGTCACGTGTTAAGGATGACGTCATAAGACATGAAAAAAATGTCTTGTCATCTTCGATGTGTCAACTGTCGCCTGTCACTTGTCAAACTTCAAAAATAAAAATTTAACATGCGTCATGTGTTAAGGATGACATCGTGACATATGTAAAAGTATATCAGCTGTCACTTATCATCTTCGATGTGCCGTCGGTAACTTGTCAAACGATAAAATAGAAATTTAACATCGGTCACGTGCCGAGGATGATGTCATAAGGCGTTGAAAAAAGAAAGGGCGTCTATCGGCCCCTTTGGATTCGGAGATGGAGTTTTTTGCAGCTAGCGCCCTAACGGTCTAAAGCGAATGGTAGAGATTTGGGTGTTTGGTACAGGTTGAAAAATTACCCCCAAAAAGAGATTACTAAACGTTCACAAGTTGCTATCACGCGTATGTAACGTAAGGCTGTATTTTGTTTTACTAATATCATTTTAATTACGTCTCATATGACGTAACACCACCAACTCATTTTTGCCAAAAAACCGTGTTTCTAACCTCCGCCGTGTATAGAAGATTGTTAAACTACTCCCGAAGATATGGCGACTAAAAAGGGGCTCTAATATGATAAACGACGTGATGGGTATCAAATAAAAGAGAAAAATTTAAATAAATTAATGGTACTATTATAGTTTCTTAATTAAGAGAGGTAAAGGCATTAGCAATTAAAGAAAATTTACAGACAGATTCTCCAATGCTAGTCCGGTCTAATTTGACAATCAAAAGTTTTAAACTGACAAGTGTAAGAATAAGACAACTAGGTTTTATTCTATGAACTTATTTCTGAGCTTTTTCGCAAATTTATCAGGAAAAGGACAATAATTTTAGTACGCACTTTCAACAATAATAGAACTAAATTCATTACAGCAACTCGTTCCAAGATGAAAATCATTTGGAAACCAAGTAAATCGCTAAAATATCACAATAATTCAGAAGTTTTTAATGACAAGGACAGGACAAAAACCTGTCAAAACATAACTGATCAACTATAAGATCTTAATTTAAACCAGTACTAAATCTTAAACTTTCTTAGTGAATCTGGAAGTTAATGTTTTATTTTTAAATAATTTTATAAAGAAATCCAATCCAGTCATAAACATATTTACACGCCTTTCTGATAATATAAGTGTACATTTATTGATAACAGACCGGGACACTTGTGGTTTGTCACATCCGTTGTAGAATCTATTTACTTACAAAATATTAGTCAGTATGAGTTTAGGTAGTAACAAATGTTTACGCGCTATCGGTTGGTTAAATCAGTACAAAATATGGGTTCGAGTTTTGTTGTTTGCAGACTGAGCTAGTAGTCATTAGATTTTTTACTGTGCATCAATTAGTTTGTGTGTTGTGCCCTAATTAGATTATTATAAAACGTAAGTATCCCAGTGTTTTATTTAATAGTGTTAATATTATTACTATTGTTATTTGAGGTTTAAAAATTAATAGTTAGTGTGTTCAAGAGTATGTATGGGACTGGAAAGCCGAAATTTAGGGGTATTATTTTAAATTTGCGTTTCAGTAACAACATGGAAATATTTAGTTATTTGCACTAATATTAGTACCTGGATCTAGGGATAAAGCCTCGAACTTCTCTCACCCATTCATACCTGAGTTATGGAACAAATTGCCTGCAGATGTTTTCCTTTTCTGTCCCAACGTCCAATCATTTAAATGTCATGTCAATAGATTACATTTCCCTTCTCTTCAGATGCCCGCGGTTCGTTAGTACTTAGGCTTGAAGTCTACGTGGGATGTCTTAGATAAAAAATTCTCTATTGGGTATTCAGAAACTGTAGTTTTGCTTTAAATTACGCTAAAACTGTAAATTTCGGGAGAGAAAAATGACTCAAAAAGCGTGTCGTATAGTCTGGAACATTTCCTGAGTCAAAATCTTTTATTTTTACAGAAAATGTTTGCATGTCAATTATGTAGCCTTACATTTACGTTGAAGGGCAACTTCAAGCGTCTACTAGTTTGAAAACTTTAAAAAATATTAAAAGTGATTTAGGTGTGTTTACTGTTGTTAGTGATCTGGCTCCTTTGGGTATAAAGGGATGGCCAACTTTTTTCCGCATGGAAACACGTTAGGTACCCTTCCGAGGGGAGACGTACTGACTCCGGTGCTCGGTAATTCCTCTCTACAAAGGGGGTTGACGCCTTAAAGGAGTTTGGTATATAGTGTTTTCCATATGTCTTAAGGGCATGATCAGGGAAATTGTCGCCTGTTGGCTATTAAAGTACCATCCATCCATGTTTAAACTTAAAAAAGCTTTTTGAGTTTCCGCTGTTACGTGTTCTGTTTTGATAGACCTATCTCTATAAAGGATCCAATTTTGACTAATTACGTCACTAGAGGCATTAATGTTTAAAATATGTCTTTCATATTAGTGTCCTAACAGTAAGAATGGGGCGGAGAATATTTGGGGTATTGGGTAAAGGTCAAAAAGATCTTTCGTCTGGTGAATTTTTTTCAAAAATCTTGACTAATTACGTCGCTAGTGGCCGTAATGTTTAAAATATGTCTTTCATATTATGCAATAATATAAAATGGTGCGAGAAATTTTTCTGTGAACCATTTAGCGATTTATTGTTATATCTGTATCCTAAGAATATATTACGCTCTTTAGACAGCCTCACTGAGGATAAAGATAGTGGAGCTTGATTTGTAAGACCTCCCTACAAAAGGGGCAATTTGAGCTGTGAAACTATCTTCCAGAGTCTTTTGGAGCCCCTTTTTATTCTTTTTATACTGTCTAATCAAATAATGTAATGTCGATGTCGGCTTAAATAAAAAGTAGTAGTAAATTTTTTCAAGATATGTGGATTTATATTAAAATAAGGAGGGTTGATTCCGTTTTGCACTTTTCTTTGCGGTATTTTGAAAAACGCGTTTTACAAATACCCACAAAATGGTGGTGCTAAAAAATAATCTCTTTCGACCACCCAGTTTTTCGAAAATATAAGACTTAGCATAAGAAAAATCAACGTTATTATTGTTTCAAGAGTTTTGAATGAGACTTTTTTTTAGTTTTAAAAGTTTTAGAATAGCACCTTTTGTATTAACAGCAGTTATATTTAGATATAAGGCCCTTAACCGGATACATAATTTTAAGGCTTAATTTCTTTTTTAATATATCTAAGATATTACAAAGCATTTAAATAAATATCAACGATAGTTTTAATACTTTTATTCTAGTTTTGCATGAAAAACATATACTATACAGGGTGCAATCAGAAAACAACACCCCACAATTGTTCTATTTATTAACACTAATAAAATTATTTCTAAAATTTACGTTATAAACTAAATATTTCAATGAGCGCGAGAGTCCTTTCAGTAAGAGACGCCATATTATCTCTATAAAAAGGGCTTTTTAATGTTATCACAACATATTTTCTAGCTGCTGAAATGAAATATAAATGCAATGTTTAAAATAATTGTGGATAAAGTGTAGAACATATGTGATTTTCGATAACGTAGCAATTTTAATTATGCCATATCTGGGGTCTCGTTTTACCAATATCCAACGACAGTTTCTAACATTTTTTTTATTTCGGTTTTGTATTAATACATAGAAACATAAATTGTGCCGCTATTTTTTTTATTTTATTATTTATATAATTAACTATTCTATCTACTAAGCCTAAGATTTTACAGGGTGTTCAACAAAAAATCATACGGTCTATTAGCACTAATACAATTCTATAACATCGAGTCTTTGAAGTTCCTTAAGCATAGCCATTACTTTTGGGATGTAACACCCGAAGTACTGCTTTTTTTCTAAATATTTCAGACGCTCGACCAGCTCATTAACATCATGGTATTCTTCTAGTGCATCCATTTCTACATCTCTTTTCATTTCTTCCTCGTATTCTTCCCTACTTCGATAGTCGCATTCTTCAGCGGCGAGTGTCTTTTGACTTTTTACATAATTTTTTCATAAGAGCTTTTTGGTTCTCCATTTCGGGTTGTTTCTTTTCTTCCTTGCCCTCCATCCTTGATATATAACTTCTTTTAGGAGGAAACAGTTTGGAAATGATATGGGTATCTTTCCACCCTTTGGAGGCTAAAATGTTCTCGTCACCATTGAAACCCTTTTGGTGTGCATGTGTAATCAATAAAAGCTTCTCATAATTATTCAAATCATTCGAATTAAATTTTATGGGTTGATTTGTAGTCAATAAATTAAAGAACCATCCGTCAGCAAAAATTTTTCTTTCTCTGTTATGAGAACGTTATCTTTTATTGCAACAGGGATATTTCCAAGAAAGAACTTAGACCCCTCTGTCCTTATGCCATATTTAACAGCTGGCGTTTCAAGAAGCTGATATTTTATCTTGTTGGCATACATCTTATCACTATGACATTCAGTTATCAACTAAAACCTTTAATCTGGACATGTCATTTTATTATTCACAACCTAGTTATGACACAGACAAGGCAAGGACATGGCGTTATCTGGACAGCAACAGGACGTTAACAGGACAACAACAACAAAATTAAGATTCGTTTTACTCGATCTAACTAGGCTATCAGTGAATTTGTCATATTCGAAAAACATTTCTTTCTGAATAAAATATAAGCGGCCGTTGGTGGAACGAAAAACGCTATCTATTTGAGCAGTATAGATTGATATGTTGTAGTACCTTAATTTGTTAAATTTAAAACATCTCCTTCAACGCAACACTCACGCTAGACCAACACCGGCAACACCTTGAACCCCTCCGACGTCTTAACAAGCGTCTACGCACGACGCAAATAAAAACACCAGTTATTTTTTAACATTTTTTATTTATAAAATTCTATTACACCAAGCGTTTCAAGTTCCCTAAGTACATCCATTATTTTTCTATGCTTATTATTGTTTCCATTATTTTCTTCTAAATAGTTCAACTTATCAACTAGCTCATTCACATCCTCATACTTTAATATGTCGTCCTTCGTTATGTATTCTTCTTCACTATGTTGATCAAGTAAAGCCTTCTGTTTGGGTATTTTAGAGACTGTCGACAAATTCTTTAAATTAGATGTGCAACTTCTCTGAGGCGGAAATAGTTTTGATACAATGTGTTTATATTTACAACTACCGCTTGAACAGATGTGTGTATTTCGATAGAATCCACGTCGATGACCGTTGGTCAGTAAGAGTAGTTCCTTGTAATCCGCTAGCTCATTCTCCGTATATCCTTCCGGCTTCTGTTCAGTTAATAACTTTAACAAACCATCTGATAGAGGATATTTTTCATTCTCAATCAACAAAATGTTATCATCAAATTCCACCGGCGTGTTTCCAATAAACCACTTTGATCCATTCGTACGAGAACCAAATACGTTTTATCAGCCAATACTGCTAGTTTTAATTTAATTTTACGACTTGCCATCTTATCGCTATGATGTATGCAGTACTAATGAGGTTGTTAACAGATGTTATGCCCTTATTTGTACACAACGTCTACACAACACCTACACAACGTCGACACAACGCAAACACCTGCACAACAATAAGACAAACGTCACACTTAGGTATTAAAAAAAACATCACACCGACGACAGACAACACAAAGACAAACGCCATGAGAAAAGCTCGAATCCTTTGGAAACAGAACCTGTTCTATTTATAGCCTGAGGCTGCGGATTGTTTAAGTTTCGAATAATTTTGTACCACCGGCAATAGAACAGTTGTTGAGGTTAGGTTTCATTGTTTAAGGTAATAAATCGCGCTATTTTTTTATTTTTATTTAAATCAAAAATGATACATTGTGAAGTACTTATGATGATAAATAGAATTACATTTGTTTTCGAAAAATTTCCTCGTTTTCCCCCAGCCACTGCTGACCGGGAGAAATATCGTAGCATACAAATCTTTTACCTTAACTCTTTTTTTCCCGAATAAAACATTCAAATTTTTGAGATCATTTTTTACCATTTATCGGTAGTTTTGTTTCCGAACGTGCAAGTTCTTTAGGAAAACGATTGAATTGGTGTGAATGTACCAAGTTTAATTCGTGCTCTATAAGACCTCCTATGAACTGTTTGGCAATAACATAACCTCTCTTCTCTTCAGGGTGAGTAAATTTCATAAAAAGTCGAGATATTAAGCGTGCCTTATCAGTTTTGAAAACACCTTTACCATAAGAAGCTGACAAGCAATTCTTTTTCTATAACTTTCCTCGCCATCGGGGTCTATTAGGTACACGGAAAAAAACTTCTTTTGGGGTTTGATGCTATAAAAATGGGGTGCATATAACTTTTTTTCTCTATGTTGTGCCGTATATTAACTAAATTTTTTATTAAAAATGCTATTTTTTGCTTAAATTTTAATATCCTTCTAGTTATTTTTTTAGAGTTGGTCGGCTTTAAAACTGATGTTAAGTATATAATATTATATATTTTTTGCTGGTATAATTATGTTCGATTAGATTTTTTAAAATTCTTGTGTTTTACATAATTTGAATATAAAACTCGTTTTGCGGTATACTATTGCATATCCTTTGCACAATAATTATCACATTCATTATTTTTATATGGTTTTTGTAAAGGAAATTGGTGGTTTTTGTTTCTGCATGAGGATTTCTAATCCAAGATTTCCAAAGCGCATTTCCTAATTTTTTGCATAAAAATGTGTGGTTTACCACGTGAAATAACTAGCGACTTTTAAAAATTTCTTTGAATAATATATAATGTTGGGTATATTTATTACACTTGGAATTTTTCCGAGACGTTTTATCAGTTCTTTATGTTATAGTTTTGATATCGTAGTAATTGCGTTCTACCTAGACATTAAGTCTGCTTGGTTTTGCTAATAAACAGACTCCTGTTTCTGGAAACAACTAGGAAACCGTTACAAACAGACCTCCCTTGTTTCTGGAAAACAGCTAAAAACAGACCCCTTGTTTCTGGAAAAACAGCTAAAAACGGCTAAAAAAAGACCCCCGTTTCTGGAAAACAACTTAAACATCTAACTGCCCAACCACTTAACAGCTAAAACTGATCATGTTTCTGAAAACAACTAATAAAAACCACTATGAAACATTTCGAAACCTGTAGTGAACCACGTTCTGAAAAATATATAGCTCTTTAATAATCTAATACCCTCGCATATTTAAATTTTTATACTCGTGTATCTTCTCCTATACCGTTTTGATTATCTAATACTATTATTCCACGCACACCTCTTATCATTTTTTAATCAGCTAATTAATTCTTAGTAATTTATTATCTAATAATAATCTTTCCAACTAAAAATATCCTTAATATTCTACTCGCCTCATCTAACACGATGGTGGACTGAACGGTTGCTGAAAGTGACCACGCCTTAAAATTGTTATAAAAATGCAGATCGAACCTTAAATTTTCTTATGGAGATTTAAGTGTAAAATGGGGTTTTTTGTTCCCGTACTCTTGTAGCCTTACCACTTTCGACTAACTCGGTATTACTGATTCCAGACTTTTGAACTTGCCCGTGGACAGAAATCAGACCGAATTTGGGCAGAGTAACAACTTCTCGAGTACGTACAACTATACTGCCTTCTAGCCGGAGCCTTCCCGCTTATATAGGGAAAATTCCCATAAATCTTCCCTCTTTTACAACTTTTTCGCGGAATAAATGTGACAACATGCTATTTATAACCCAATAAATCGTGTCACCACCTGCGCTTTCCAGGAAAATCCACGTGGGCGACCCTGTTTTTGCCGGCAAATGAAGGAAAAGATCGGTTATTTACGATGTTTCTCTTGCTTTCTGCATTATCTAGACATTTATTGGCGTGCGCCTACATAAAGAAGCTATAAATTCAGATTTTATTATATTACTATTTTTTGTCAAAACGCTTCCCACTCGCCTCAGAGATCACCTCAAGGCGCTCTCTTGTTGAACCAATCAGATAAGACAACGCGTAAATTTTATCGTTCTAATAGGGTAATTAGAGAGGTGTCTTTTCGGACGGGGGTGAATCTTCCCCATAGACGACAACAATGCAAACGGTCAGTTTGCTAGAACTTCTTGAAATGATCGGCCGAATTAAGAGCATTAACCCGTTTCGGGGCTTAGAAAAGTTTTCGTGGATCTCGGCGAAGTTAAGTGAAATATTTTCTTCATATACAAGTGAAACTTTTCTTTACAATAAATGATTAATTTATCTAATTATGTGAGTTAATTGTATAATTATTTTATGAATTATTTAAATTATTTTTATTAATAAATTTTTATATAATTAGATGTTTGAATATTTTTCAAATGAATTATTTTCAAATAAACTTTTAACCTTTCCCTAATATTTCAAGTTCTTTAATAAATTTTTAACTCAACTAGTTATTACTGAATATTTTTTTTTCTCTAATATTTTCCTGTCTCAATAAATATTTTAAAAATTCTTCAAACGCGAACGTAACTATTTTAATCATTGCCCTTTTGTGTTGCGAATTCATTTTCGAGAATTTCTTTTCGTATTTCTAAATATAATTCCTTTTTGTTAAATTATTTTTCGAAATTTACTTCCCTTCATTTGTTTACACGGCTTTACACCTTAAATAAATACTTATAGGCCGTGGTGCCACAACACTTTCTTTTCAAAACATTTAATTTTTATTTTTTTCTCAAAGCCAATTATACAATATTTCAAGTTCATTGTTTAAAATATCAGTAACTTCCCTAAAATTGTTTCCTGCAACACAAATAAGAGTGTCATCGGCAAATAAATTGACAAAAGAATTTTTTAAAACTGTGAGAATATCGTTAACGTAAATAACAAACAAAAGAGGGCCCAAAACACTTCCTTGGGGTACACCCCATCTACTTTCCCTGCTATTCGCTGGCCTTTTATCTACTCTTGTTTTCTGATATCTATTAAATAAATAATCATTTATCCAATCGAAAGCAATACCATTTATACCATATAAAAATAACTTTTCCATAAGAATCTTACGATCAATCGTTTCGAAACCACGTTGCAAATCAACAAAAACACAGAACTATTTTTTCCTCATTTATAAAGTTCCTCCATTTTGCACACACATACTGTAGGGCCGATTCACAGGAATGCCGACTTCTAAATCCAGACTGCCCAACAAACAGTAACTGATTAGTCTCAAAATAAGTTTTTGTTGACAAACGATTGTCTCAATAATTTTGTCGACGACTGGGAGTAAATTAATGGGCCGGAATTCGACGGGACACTTTGGTTTAGACACCTTTGGTATAGGCACAATAATACTAGTTTTCAATTCACTAGGCACTTTTCCAGTAGTTAAAGATGTATTTATTAAATACAGAAGGGGATATCTTATTACACAAAACAAATCTTTCACCATTTTAATGTTTAGCAAATCGTCACTCGTACTTTTATTTTTAAACCCATATACAACTTTTTTTTAACTCCGAAAGATTAATAGTTTTTAATGTAACCAAGTTGTTATTGTTTCTATTAATATTAGAAACCAACTGCCTTTTTTCTATAGTAGCGGAGATTTCGTCAAGACTATCGGAACAAAAATTATTAAAGTTGTCTTCTATTGTCCCATTATATTTTCCAAAGTCGATTGCTGTGAAATCCGTAGTTTGACTATTGTTTCCTAACTAGGTTTTTTTAGGGTTTTCGACATTTTCTTCCCATCGCCTTTGCATCTGTCTATATTTTGATAATATTTTATTTTTTCACTTCGAATTAAGGAAGTCACCCTGTTTCTCTTAATTTGATAGTCTATCCAATCGTCTATATTCTTTGTTAAACGAAACTTTCTATATGCACTGTTTCTATTCTGTTGTGCTAGTTTTACAGCCACTGATATCCATGGATATTTTGTTACTAAATGTTTTTGTCGTGTAGCGATCTTATCTATTGCCTCTTGAATAATTTTTATAAAATCTAAGTACAGCTTATTCACGTCAGTTGATGTATAATTCCAGTTTGCACCTATTAATTCTTATATTAGGTTACTTATTGCCTCTGCACTTAAATTACAATAAAATATAAGTTTTGATCGTTCCATAGTAGATTCAAACTCCTATTCAGTGCCAATAATTTCGTGGTCACTTAACATAGAAAAATCTTTTGGAACCTCTTTGGCATTAAAGTCGTTTGTGATTATGCGATCAATTAGAGTGGATGACATATTGGTAACTCGTGTTTCCCGCATAACAATTTGTTTACAAGCTGCTGCTTGAATGGCCTGTGTGAAGTTTTTCGCACCACTGTCATTTTTTAATAAATCAATATTTAGATCACCCATAAGTACAGCTTTTTGTTTGTGGAGAATGTCATCATTACGCATTTGTTCAAGATAATTTTAAAACAGATTAACATTTGAATTTGGGGATCTATAAAGAGCCCCCACCACAAGAAATCCCTTTCTAATTTGTACCCATATCAAAAGTGCCCAACGACAATAATTGACATCCTCATTACGGATCACTGTAAAATTTAAATATTTTTTAAATAAATAATGGTTTCGCCAGTATGTCTACTATTTGAGTAGCAGATCACTGTAGAATTTTCAGGAATAGAAAGTTCTTGATCGTCAATATCAGGCGTAATATGCGTCTCGCGTCTCAGTTACACATATAATAAGAGGAGTTCGATCATGTAACAACTGTTATACTTCTGTCATGTTTGACGTCAGTCCTTGAACATTTATATCAAGGGTAATACTTTCTGTAATGATGGAAAGTCGATGATTATATCTTTTCGTTGCTATATACATTGTGTCCTAGATTTAACCAAAGAAAATAATACTACGCAATAGAAGACTTACCGTACGCTAAATAATAACCCCTTAAATGGATGTCCGTTCGTTCTACCCACCCACTAGCCAACATCCCACGTGTTTCTCTCTGTCGAAGGCAACCGAAGTACCCGACTGCAAACGAAGGAAGCTACGCGTCGGCTGGATTATGATTATAATAATTATTTATTTGCATTTAGTCTTCTTGACGGTTTGTTGTGGATTAGAGGGGAAGAATGTCCGGCAATGTTTGTCAGTATTTTAATTGTGATGTTAGTCGCCGAAAATACAATTTGCGAATGTTTAGCTTTCCGTTTAAAACTGAAGTCATTTGTAACCAATGGATAATTAATTGCGGTAAGGGATTATTCATACGAACCAGGGTTGTTTTGCTTAAAACATATTGATTAAAATTAATGCTCAAAATATGGTATAGATGTTTAAACCATGTTTTATATGATGCATAGCTGTGTTTTTAGAAAATCTGATACAATTTTAAAAAATACAAATGTGACATTTATTTTATTTAATTTTTAATTTTAAACTAATAGAACTAACAGACCGGGAGCTAATGCAAGAAACTGTCATACCTAAAGTGATCAAACGTCCGTCATTACGACGAACAGTTCGTGTAACAATTTGTGTAATGTAATAACTATTTATGTAACCAGCTGCGAAATACTTTATTTTGGGTAAGAGTAGATTTCTGCGGGACGGCCGTAGCGAGTTTCTACAAAATGACACGAGCAGGGCCAGCCCTAGGGGCGAACAAACCGGACCCCTGTCCGGGGCGGCATTTTTGTCTTTACTGCTTTTTTTTGTGCAAGAACTTCAATAATTTTTATTGTGCGGGGGTAGCATTTTACATTTTTGCCCGGGGCGGCAAAACTGCTAGAGCCGGCGCTGACACGAGTTACATAAAACGGTTCTTCCCTTCTTTCTATTTTTGTAAAAACGGATATTTAAATTATTAAAATAATACCCCATGATTCACTAAAAAATTTTAAGACTTAGGCCTGGGTTAACGTCTGGTTGGCCAGTTGGGTTTTAACACGTTTTTGTCCTGTAATGTCTAATAGGTTAATGTTAAAAACTTACGAGTTATTCTATTGCGAAAAATACATACTTAAATGACGTTTTTAAATAAAATTAACGAAAAAAGTCAGAAATAATTTAACGGTACAAAATTATATTTTAATTTTTTTTATTTGAAGGTTAATAGAATTTGAGGCAAAACATATTGTAGATCTTTTTTGTTTTTATCTTTAAATAGGGGCTGTACTCGGGGCTGTAGCAAGGGAGGTTCCGTGTAAAAACTATTTCGATTTTTTTTCTTATATTTAAAAGACATAGCAAGACAGGTATACGCGAGCTATATTTTTTTCTTTGTTCGTTATAATTGCAAAGTTTTACGCGCACTTAATATTTATTTATTTATTAAGTTCTGGTATGTTGGGTTAGTTTTGGTCTGTTTGGTAACTTCTTATTTATTTGGTGAGTTTTATCTGTGGTCTTTTTTGGGCACTAATTTTCCTGCGAGCGTTTTTCTCTGCGTCAAGTTTTATTTGTACCTACCAGTGACAACATTTTTGAATATGGCTTTTCACAAATTTTAGGAAATGCAGGGAAAAAGTATTTGTGGGAAAATCATTTTGAAGAAAATGACTTTAGAACAGAAAAAAAGTTTTATTTGAAAAAAGAAGCGGTACCCAAAGCTTACTCAAATATCTTATTTACTGAGGATCAATTTCCATTAAAAGTGATTACTAATCGTATTTAGGCAAAAAACGTTACCACGAACCAGAATCTTGAAATAATGAAACCGCTGCCAGAAAAAAATGTTTTCATAATGGTGAAGAGTCACAGTTTATAAGCAAATTAATTGACGTACCCGACGAGAAGTTGACGCCTAGAAAAATTAAACTTAAAAACATATTCGTTGTCAAGCGTCAAGAATTAAACGGAATTCTAAAACAATTGCCAAGATAAAGACCAAACTAAAAAGTAATAAGAACCTTTTTCTTAATCTAATTCCGTCCTTAACACTTATGTCAACTGTTGCAAAAACATTTGTTCTGATGCAATTTAGGGGCAAGCGTAGGAATGCATAGAGAAAAAATAAAAGGGAATTTTCCATTTCACTTTTTTACAAATCCCCCGCAGCTTATATATTTTTACGAAAAAAAGGTGATATATTACCATCTGTGTCAACAATCCGAAGATGGATAAGTTTAAATTTATTTCAGACAGGCTTTAATGAAGCTATTCAACATCAGCTAAAACTAAAGTGTGGTACTATGACCACAAAAGAATGAACATGTGTAGTAGGTTTTGACGAAATAAGTATAAAAGAAAATGTGGAATATAACAAAAAACTAGATTTAGTTGAAGGATTTGAGGATTTAGGGCCCCTGGGCAGAACACCAAAACACGAAAATCATGCTTTGGTGTTTTCTGTTCGCGGGCTTTACTCGAAATGGAAAATGCCAATAGCATATTTTTTTTTCTCAAAACTCAGTTAAAAAGCAAGACCTTAAAAAGTTAATTGAATACATTTTGGAAAAGATAATTCAGGTCGGTTTAATACCAAAACTTATTGCTTGTGACCAAGGGAGTAATAATAGGGGAGCGTTATCACTTTTAGGCGTGACAACCAAAAAACCATATTTTTTTATTCATAATAAAAAAATAATTGCAATATTTGATGTTCCTCATTTATTTAAAAGCATTAGAAACAATTTAATTTCTGGTGCCTTTAAACTTTATGACAAAATTATTAATTTTAATATAATTAAAAGAACTTTTGAAATAGATGATAGGTCGTCAAATTCCGCAAGGGCTCTTCCGAAGATAACAGAGAAACACATCAATCCTGACCGCTCTCAAAAAATGTTTTGCAGTTTAGCGCTTCAAATATTTTCAAGAACAATGGCTGCTGCGATTAAAACTTGCGTCCAAAATGGACTGGTAGATAACAAAGAAGGCACCGACACTGCAGATTTTATATTAACTTTAAATAATTTGTTTGACTCGCTAAACAGTAAACGCCTGTTTGATAAAAATCCGTTTGGGTGCGGCCTAAGCGATAAAAATAACTCTGTTTTGGAGATACTACGAAATGGCAGAGAAATTTTTAGCTTTTTGAAAAAAGTTACCCCGCAAAAACAAAAAGACAATAATGAAAACAAAAATAATTCAAATGGACAAAATACATTCTTAACAGAAAGCAGGCCGCCTTGTTTTGATGGTGTAGTTCGAACCATCAGTGGTATTTTTTGTCTATTTGAAGATGAAAAAAATGTTAATAGTTTTATTTTAACAAACCGGCTAAACCAAGACTTTCTGGAAAGCTTTTTTTCACTCATTAGACAGAAAGGTGGCTGGAACTTAAATACTTCGGCAAAGGCATTCCGACTTTCTTTTACAATTCTGTCAATTACAGGGCTTTTAAAACCTTCAGCCCTTTCAAATTGTGAGGACGACAGTGATACCCCCATAACATCAGATAGCGAATTAGAAAAAGCAAACAGGTCTTTTCAGGTTGATGTTGATAAAAAAAATCCACAAAATAAACCGGCTTCACAAAGTGCATGTACCACGCTTCCACAAAATAATGAACATTTCTGTAGTAACTCAAAATTAAACTACAATTCCGCCTTAGAAGAATGTGCAGTGACGTATTATGCAGGATATCTTTTGAAAAAGGTGCTAGACAAAGTTCATTGTCAAGTCTGTTCTGCGTCATTTATAATGTCCTCTGTGGATTTGCTTTCAGATCCAACTCAATTATTTTTATTAAACAAAAATTACAGTAGTAACAATGTGTCTTTGGTGGTGCCCTCGAAAGAAATTGAAATTCTAGTTCAGCAGGCAATGATTATTTTTAAACAACACTTTGACAGTTTTAAACAAGAACAGTTTATTGGTACAACAATAAAAAATAAAATATTGTCTCAAAATATGCAGTGGTTAGGTGACGAACAAGATCCTTGCTTCCAGCATAAAGTATATTTTATTACTCACTTGGTTACAACCAATTTATTTAAATTTTGTAAATGGTATAACGATTCTCCAAGAAAGAATCAATGGTCACTAGAAACTAAAAAGCAAAAACTTAAAAATTTAAAAAATTTGTAGCTTGTTACTATAAATTTTCTGCAGCTCAAAGGGTATACATAAAGTGCAACGATTAGCATCGCATTATCCTAGCAGCAATAGGTCCGATAAGCAATGACTGAAAAACCTTATATTTTAGCTTCTTTCAAATCACTTATTGCCATTTACATTGTCTACCAAATATAGCGCTAAATGGCGTCCCACAAGTCACCTTTTATTTAAAATTTGACAACTCTTTTGTCTTTTAAAATATGTTATAAAAATACCTATTACAAATAAAAAACTATCCAATATACTAATCAAGCATAAACGGTTATACCGTACAAATCAAATCTACCATTTTTTAGCACTGCTTATCGAGAGTTGTATGTGACAATGTGACATATGACAATTTAAGTTAGAAATAGTTATTTATACAACCAGTTGGGAGAAACGATTTACAAGCATACAAACACGTTAATACGTGCATTTATTTTTCTTATAATAAGTTCACAATACGTTAAGCAAATATTCTTCAAACAGTAAATTAACTACCTATTGCCATACAAATTTGTATACCAATGGACATTTTTTGATCTAATAAACTTGAAAATGAAAGCATGTAAAGATGATTTTTTATTTACTGTTTGAAAAATATTTGCTAAACTAAACTTGTTTGTATGCTTGTATGTATATCAAAACCATCTAATAAAAAATGAAGTGGAAGTAAGAAATTTAAATACTAATAATAATCTCTAAAATTGGTAAATTGGCTTTTTTCACATTCTTGAAAAAATATTGTTTTTCTGATTTCGTAAAGACGGGTAATTGGTTATTAACAGAGAAGAGAATACCACTAAAAGATGAGCAAGAAAAAATATATTCACGTAAAAGTATCACAAGTAATTATATAGGAGACTTTTTGCAAACCCTGTATTTTTATTTAGCTATCTAAGTTATGAATATTTATATCAGAAGATCAAATGTTTATGTTGTTTTAAACGTAGTCAGGACAAACTTTTAGTAAACATTTGTCTTTTTTATAATTGTACTGGTGTGGGTAAAATATGTTTTTACCATGAAATCAAAGTTAAAATTTAAAAATGAGTTTTAATTCATATTTTATTTACTACGAACATAGGTTTCATAATTTTCTTTACTAACAAGAAAGCTACCCGAGCTGTGTCCCTCTGATTTGGATGAAATTTAAGTATGTTGTAGATAATAAAAAAATAAAAGATTCAGCAAAAAACAATTTTAAGGGGTGAAAACCACCCCTAAAGTTTACCCCCAAAAACAGTTTCCACAATAATTTCGCTTCTGTATTAAATACTCGACTGATAGAAAATGGAGATTTTGAGTTATGAAATTACGTTTCTACATGGATTAGTTTAAAACCTAACCTTATGCCAGCTTACTAAATTTACAAATCATTAAACTCGGTTAAATCATTTTCAACAACTTATTGAAAATTAAAGAAAAATAAATCTTTTTTTTATAAAAAGTGTATTTTACTCCTGGAAATATATTATATTTTTTTATCTTTAAATACGATATTTCATATTATTAGGTATTTAGTTTCCAACGCTAAAACAAAACAAAGCTCTTTTAATCAATTTTCGTTCCATAAAACTACAAATTGGACAAAGTGGCAACATGGCCTGTTTCTACAGCAACCACGTGCAGCAGCGAAGAGTGAAGATTGCGTCGACGGACCAGAGAATTCCGTTTATTGCATTTTAATAATGATTTAAAACTCGGCGGCGCTTCCTGGTGGCGCGATCATTTCGTCCTTTAGATAAGTCTTCTAGTGCGTAGTATTATTTTCTTTGATTTAACCCTTTCTTGTGCTCTTTGGTAACAGATGCACTGTATCAAACAGTGTGTCTATAATCTATATTTGGGATTTTTAAAACTTCATTGGCATATTTACAATTTGTACATTCTTTATAGGTTGAAGTACATGCGTCACTTTTATGATTTTATTGCATAACGGACATTAGGAAGGTGGTAGAGGATTTCGTCCTCGTCCGAGGAGGCACCACCCCACACATCTGCTTAAAGGGCTGGTGAAATCCATACGGATGTTTCCAGCTCTGGATGTGTGAGTCGGGTAATTCTAGTACACCCACGGTACATAGAGTACTTAGGTTTAGACCTTCGTGGGCTCTTCAAAGATAAAAAAACATGCTTTTGTTGACTGTGCAGCTTTATGCCCATATTTCCAGCAGTTGTAACAACTTAATACACCAATGTATTCATAAATAGGAAAACTGTCCCAGTCCATAAACACTTTTTTAGTTTTCATGAGTGGTTTAAAAACCTCTGGTGGTACTTCTAAAACAAACATTATTTAATTTTTTATTTTTTGACACATACTGCCTAATGACTAATACTGGCGTCTTTATCATTTGCTACAAGACAACTCTGTTGTTTAACCCTTAAGATAAGGTCTTCTTCGTTGTTTAAATATTGTTCCTTCATGCCAATAATGACAATCTTCGGGTTTGCTATTTTTGGAATTTCAATGGTATAATTTTCAGAGTTCAGCGACAGTCGCGCTTTGCAGTTTTTTAAGAGAATCATTATCATTGCACTCAATAACAATGCTGCACTGACCGACCTGTTTACATTTTTTTACTTCAACTGATAATTCCGAAGGATTTATTTTTTGCGTGACGGCGGCATCCTCCGTGGCAGCACTGTTTTGATTGGAATTTTTCGGTTTTATTATCAATGGCGGAAAGTTATTCTTTTAGATTATACTTGACCACTGTTCATTCTTCCCTGTATATTTTGTATTTTCCAATTTGTTTAGTATCTCTCCTGTAGTTGTTTTATTTTCAGCCACATACCGCCCTGTTTTCATTTTTTCTGCAATATTTAGTCTCTTTTCAACCACTATGACACATTCATCACAATACAAAATCAAGTTTTTGCAATCATTTGATAAAAATAAAATGAAATATGACAAAACAAAATTTAATACATTACACATTAACACAATTCAATATTTAAACTTCTCCAACTCTACAATCTTTAACAGCCAGATTGTCCAACGTTGGTTTGATCTAATTTGACAATCGAAAGTTTTAAACTGCCAAGTGCAAGAATAAGACAACTAAGTTTTATACTATGAATTTATTTCTGAGTTTTTTTCGCAAATTATTAAAGAAAAGGACAATTTTACTATGTACTTCTTACAATAATAGAACTAGATTCATTTTAGCAACACGTTCCAAGATGAAAAGCATTTGGAAACCAAGCAAATCGCTGAAATTTAGAATAAATCATAAATTGTTAATGACGACTTATTAGCAATGATAGGACAAAACCCTGACAAAACTTAACTGATTAACTAGAACCGGTACTAAATCTTAAACCTTTTTAGTCAATCTGAACGTAAAATTAAAAACTTACAAAATTAAAATTCAAAATTTAAATAGAACTTAATTTATTACGTGGGTATATAAGAATTTTTATTGTTCTTTATTTTTATTCAAGAAATATCCCATGAAATATGTTATTATAAGAAATAAATATATTTTGTTCGATTGTTCCCAAAAAAGTATTTGTAACGCAAAGTCAAAATGAATAGATTTTTAGCGATACATAAAATTTGGATAAATAACCTTTTTCCGCCTTCGCCTGTAATGTTCGAGGCACTGAATTCCTTTGTTGTAACAACAGCTGGCATTTATTCATTGCAATTCATCCAATAAAACTTTTTGAGCATTTTTTGTTCCGGATTTTTTGGCCTATTAGAAATATTCAGAAAACGACAAAAGATTTGTCTGAAAATTTGGGTGTGGTCATAGAAACTGGTGTTCTATCGTTTAAAAATATTTTGAAAAAGGCGGTGTTACCAGATCATCCTGAAACTCATAGCAACTTCGGAATTTTATACTAGACACCCTGCATATTATTTTACTTTTTGGTTCTGCTTTACAATACAAAAAATTTTTGTATATAATATCCTATGCCTATCTCTAATAATTTTTGAAATATTAATTCATTAGTAAATTTTTGGGACCAAAACATGCTCCCTAGAAAATCAAATATTTCTGTGACCAAGGCACCTAAAAAGTTAAAATTTTTACAGAAGTTTCCTACAATATAGACATCTTGGCATTTTGGCGAATTATTAATATCGTCTCAAAAAAATGATATCTCCGTAATATAAATAAATGCAAAAAACTCAACTTTTTAAAATAGAACTCCCTGTATTTTATTTTTTTAACGAAAACTAGTACAACTGTCCTACCAAACTGTATAACATGTTCCTATACCTATCGTTAACCGTTTCGAACTTACAAGGCATTTTAGAAAATTAATAACTAAATAAAAATGTTTAATAACATTTAATAGTAGATTTGGCAGAATTTGTTCGGAAACAAATAAAAAAGCAAAAACGTCAAGTTAATTGGCTTTGAGAAATGCTCTGTTTTTTAAATTATCAAACAAAATGGCATCATTTTCTTAAATTTTAAAATGAAAAAAAAATAATTTTTTATATTATGCTTACATGGTAAGTTAGGAATGGAATTGTACAAAAGAAAACAAATATAAAAGTAATACAAAAAATAAAACTAATAACTAAATTGCTTCAAATGACCCCCGTTTGCTCTTAAGGAATTATGAATAGCCGTTGTTACGTGATCTGCTGTAGTTCTCCGTATGTCTTCTCCATCTATAGCCCCTAGAGATGCCCTTACTCGTTGCTCTAGATTCTGCTTGGTGGTAACTGGGGTTTTATAAACTTTTTCTTTAATTGTACCCTACAAATAAAAATCTAATGGGGTAAGATCCGGAGATCTTGGGGGGCCAGTTCCATGGTCCAACCAACCATTGTCGACCAATTATCTGTCTTCAAACATGCTGAATAATTCTATGGGCACTTTTAACGGTAAATCATCTGAAAAGTCCGAACTAGTGGTCCTCAATATTTCTAAATATTTTGCGCCCGTTAAGTCATCGTTAAAGAACGGAAAAATCATGCGAGCTCGTATGAGCGACATGGGCGGCGTGAAAATATTTTTGTGTGATAAATGTAAAATGAAAACAAATCTAGACTATTAAAACTTATTGGCATTACATGATATTGTCACAACGGGGGTTGTTGCGACTGAGACTAAGTAATAGTCTCTGGGATCGTGTGGAGGGAATGAAGTTAAAACAGGTTATAAAAAATATAACATTTAATAATTAGTCAACAATAATAGCAATAAAATAAAGTTTGACTTTTAAATAAATGAAATGAGGCACTTACTTATTTACTTCCCTTATATCTTCTTCTATAAGGGCGGCTCTTCTCCCGACCAACGGGCACATGTCTTATCTCGACATCTTAAGAACGACTACCTATCACTCCATTATGCAGTTATCGACAATCGGTGCATTGCTAGGTCAGCATACCTTGACTTACTCAATAAAGTTAAACAAAACCAAGCTGACCTTCAATGTCGTCACCAAGTCCACCGAATAACAGAGTGTCTATTCATCGTTATTGACAAAATAATCTTTATATAAATAAAGTGTGATTTTAGAAATAATTAATAAAATAATCCATAATAACATAACTATGACATATGCCCCTCGTTCGCGAAAGCTGGACCCACAGCTTTACAAAATTTCCATCTTACTATGCAATACAAATATGTTGGTCAAGCTGCCAGAAATTAATTAAATTTACAAAAACAAAATACGATTTTCAATAAAACTTATAAGTTGATGAGAAGTTGTAAAAATTTGTACCTAGTATTGATAAAAAAAACGACGTATAGCATAATTATTAAAATTCGCGTAAAAGATTAATTTAATACTACTTATTAAAAGCTTAGAAACAAGTTATTTCTTCTTTTTATTTTACTTTATTTACCGACTTAAGTAAACTTTCTAACTATTAAACTTTTCTAAAATATTGAATTGATAGCCACATTTAATGCCATATAGAAGGCTCAATCTTATCAACTTATAAAATATTACTTTTTTTTATACTAAAGAGACAATTGTAAAAGCGAAAAATATAAAATAAAATAAAACTTGTTGATACTCATGAACTCATAACATTTCTTTTAAATATTTACCCAACAAAACAAAAAGTAGCACTCTTCGAAAAATGAGATCGTGACACAGACATTTATGGCAACATATAAGAAGTCTTTACTGAAGATTTGCTTAATTGTAATAACGCCGAATAATGATAAACTATGCACAACTATGAGCCAGAATTAGTTTAGTTATATTAAAGATAATATAAATTTCCTACGAACTTAACATTCACCACTTTTTGGATGGATTTTCCCTATCCCCCATTCTTCATCGCCACAATTCTACAAGATGATGCAAGATGGATGCAGCTGGAAGCGGTTTGCTTTGATAAGGTCATCTCTACTGAGCCCTGGTACCTAGGGCATTTTCGAGACACAAGATACTGTTAGGTGTTAGGATACCTAACGTGATGGTGTAACTGCCTTTCCTTTGCTTGCGTGCGTTGTGATGACGTTGAGTAACAGCTTCTGTTTGCTCAGGTTTAGGTATGATGGATATATTCTGGCTCCCCTTTGTTGTAGGAAGTTGTTGTGCATGTTATTTGGCTCATCCCCAATCTCCACTGCCATTGTGCTATTGTGTCCAGGTACATGAAACATAAAGAGAGTGCGTATCAATACTTATGAATTGAATGAAGTCCTACTTTTACATGCTTTAATTATTTACAAAATTAAAATGAGAAAATACATTTCTCTTTACACGTACGTATATCTAATATTAAAAATCCCTAATATTTAAACTAGTCTATAAACTAAACTTAATTTGCACATAATTAAATTACAAATTCTTGTAAATTCAAATAATACATGCATGTTTAAAATAATAACATAGAACTCGTATAACAGAACAACTACACCTGTTTAGTTTCAGGCTGCTCTTTTTCTACCTCCAAGTATAGTGAGTTATAACGTTCGTCTAATTTTTAAAATGAATCTTTAGTGTTAGGCTTAGAGTGCACCTTAATATTCAACTTCTAGTATACCTAGGATTTTTAATACTAGAATAAATAAAAAAGCGACTCTTTAGTACAAAGTTGAAAGTCTAGGTTAGTACTTGCTAATAAAATTTAAAATGTTTTAGGATTATTTGAAGAGCTTAAATTATATCAGTTTACTGAGAGATAGGTAGTAGGCAATTTCGAAACAAAAAAAAATTTACTTTGTGCTATTGTTTTTTCAAAAATGTCTGACGATATTTTACATGCTGTCAACCATAAGTAATAACCGTACGAACATTTGAGCAGTTTTAGCTCACGCAGTATTTACAAATACCAGAAACTCTTAAAAAATCTGTAAACTTTCCCTAAGGGAAATAGATAACTTCAGGCTTATCTCACCTGGTAACATCCTGTACCACTAAACATCATCGATTTGTTTAAACATTGTGCTCAAACACTAGCGTCACCTTTTATGAAGACAAGATGCGTAAATTCTTAAAACAACTACTCCCCTGGCTACGTGCCACGCAGGGTATTGAATAACATAAGACATTCACTTGTCTCTTCTTCATAAAATGTGTTACACTTGAAAACCATTTCAAAATACCTTAATTGTCAGTAAAGTTTAACATGCAAATGACATTTTTGCAGTAGGGCTATAGCATTATGTTGCTAATTGCTAATTCTCTAGCTACCCTTTTCGTAACACTTTTTGTGTGTGCCTTATTATTTCATAAAATATGTACCTATAACTTCTTTGACAAAAATGAATTCGCAACTTTTCTATCCCTGCTTAAAATGAATCGTTCTGTACTCTAGAATAATAAATACATACTCGTGTATTTAACTTAAGAACTTAGGCACGATGCTTTAATACTGCATCGAATTAAAAAAAAATCTCTATATATTTTCATTTGTAACACTCTTACTTTCTTACGTAAGTTTATTATAAGTTTCAATCATCTCATGCCTATAAAAATTGTTTTATGCCTCGATTAACTAGATAATAATTCTGGATAAAAACTACTCTGATTTTGCACGCATAAACCCCTTTTTCTTTTTCCATTTAGTTTTTCATAATTCCTTTGATTATGCATAAAAATAAAATATAAATAATATGAATGAGTACTTATGCCATTATTGTATAATAATATAAAATTCTTGGTACCTGCCATCTCTGGGTCAGCAGTGTTTATTATGATTTATTACGAACTTGAAATAAAGCAAAATTATGTAAGCTTTTGATAGCAAAAAATATTTTTTAAACCTTGGACGTATAACAATTACGTCTAATAATATTTAATATTCCTGTAAGCGCAAGCAATAATAACAAAATTTTAATTTATTTACTGGTTAGTTATTTTAAAACAAACTTCTGAATTTGAAAAGAAAATTATCACTGGCTATTATGTTAAAAATACAACACATTAATGCCCTTATTTACCAGTGGTCTTCGTTAATTGCCTGAAACTTGATTCTTTTTTTTGCATGATAAAACACATTTTAAAACTTGTAACTAGTACTAAAATTAAATTAGTACTAAATTAAAAATCAAAATCTAATCAAATTTTTCTGTTATTTTTCTTTCATATCGCCGATGTGCATATGTTTAATAGTAAATAAATTACACATGAGAAATAGATTTTTTTTACGGCACAAAAATTGAAAGTATAAACAAGCAATATAATTTGGATTTTGTCTTCCAACGTAAAAAAGACATAGAAAATGTATCAAGAGAAAACTGACGAAATGTATTGTGGACATTAAAAAAAAATTGCAACTTCTGCATAAAAATATTGACTTGGAACTAAAATAGTATGCAATGTTAGATAAATAAAAAATCAATTTTTACACTAAATTTTGAACAGAAGAAAAATCAGTGCAAATAAAAACGAGAATAGGTTTAGAGTTTGTATTTTCAATAAAAGCAAAAATTGTACCTATATAATTTTCAAATTACCATTAAAATTTCAGAATACTTTTTGAAGAGGCCGAAAAAATTAAAATTAACTTGCACCACTTATTCTATTATAGACGTAAAGTAAAAATTGCCAACTCTTATTTTATACAATTTAATTAAAATATACTTCATTCCCTCAGGTTCTAATCAAATGTTTATCTATACTTAAAGAAAATTTATGCCTACTCTCACACAATGGACAGAATTTATTAAAGAATATTTAATTTTTGCACCAAAAAAGTTATAATTTATTGTGTATGGAGAGTAAAAACGGCGCCTCCACCATATGTCACAACGGGGGTTGTTGCGACTGAGACTAAGTAATAGTCTCTGGGATCGTGTGGAGGGAATGAAGTTAAAACAGGTTATAAAAAATATAACATTTAATAATTAGTCAACAATAATAGCAATAAAATAAAGTTTGGCTTTTAAATAAATGAAATGAGGCACTTACTTATTTACTTCCCTTATATCTTCTTCTATAAGGGCGGCTCTTCTCCCGACCAACGGGCACATGTCTTCTCTCGACATCTTAAGAACGACTACCTATCACTCCATTATGCAGTTATCGACAATCGGTGCATTGCTAGGTCAGCATACCTTGACTTACTCAATAAAGTTAAACAAAACCAAGCTGACCTTCAATGTCGTCACCAAGTCCACCGAATAACAGAGTGTCTATTCATCGTTATTGACAAAATAATCTTTATATAAATAAAGGGTGATTTTAGAAATAATTAATAAAATAATCCATAATAACATAACTATGACAATATAATTAACATTTTTTAAAAGTTCGCTTCAGTAAAACGCGTTCGTTTATAATTAAGAAGATCTCTAAGTCTAGAAAAGCTTCTTTCGACATCACAACTTGTAACAGGAGCGAAACGGAAATGATTATACAAGTAGGTATTTTTAGTTTTCAATGTTTCAAAAATATTTGTTATTTCTGAAAATCCTGGATTTTTTTCTAAGATTTAATTTTTCACCAATTTCGGTAGGACATGCTTTGAGCTTGTCTATGGTTATCTGAAATAAATTAAAAGAAGTCAAAGTGGAAGGTTTTGTGTCTCCAACTGTTCACGTACCCCTGGAAGGTATCCAAAATTTTCAGAAAATAACAGTGGAATCCGGAAAAATCTGCCTTGCAGAGCCTCGTTTCAGGATGGTCTTTTTAAAAACTACGCAATTTTAGAACAATTTAGAGACATGTATTGAAAGCTAAAGTGTTAAGCTCCGATCTAACATATTTTTTATTAGAAACTTTGGCCTCATTGTCACGTAATCAACAAACAAAAATAATAACAATTTAAAAACTTTTGTCACAAAATCTAACAAAAATGGGTTAGATCCGAGATTAAATTACGAGAATTGTTTTTAGAAAGTTTCAACCGAAAAAATGCCTTTATTCGGCCAATGTCCATCCACAACTAAATATTATATCATATGGTCGATATTATCCGCCATATTTAATTTCACGGACTGGTGGTTACTTAGACAAGAACCAGGCAAAAGTTCAGCACCTGTTATAAAGAGGGCGGCGCAATAGTTTGTTTACAGTTTTCTATAAGATTTGGTAGAAAGATGTATTTACGTTTAATATTTAATATGAGTAATTATACAGTGTACCAAATAAAATAATTTCTGATTTCTGATGGTAAAGTTTATAAAATTGGAGTAAATTTTTTGATAACAGATATAAATAATGAATCTAAAGGAAATAATATATTTTCTGAAAAGTAATTCGTTCTGCCAGTAGTATGTTAGGTATATATTGAAGAAGTTAGAAGTAACTGAAAAAAAAACAAATGGAAAACACATTGTTAGAAATATGTTACGGCAAAATGGTGTGCTTCTTTAGGTTAGGAGTATTTTGTTTTCAGATATATTAGCCAGTTTTCTTTTACGGTTAAATTTGTTTTGATTGGATTGATTTGCCTTGTTGGGTATTTGACCCATCTGAGCCGCCAACTCGTACCTCGCCCCTATTTATAACCACAGTTCTCCTTTGTGTTTACTTTATTTTTTTATCAGTATCCGACATTCGTTTAGTGTCTGTGAAGTAAAATAATGATTTACCACAAATCAAGCCGAATGTCTTTTGTTTATTTATGCCCAAGAAATTCGCCTAATATTGGATACATTGCACTACTTTTTATTGTATATATTTTTGCGGTACTATTGAACAAAATGCTTGATATATATACTTTCAACTTTGTTTCAAAAAAATGACCCTTTCTCTGTGCAGTGTATCTTCAAAACTAGTTAATCGAAACCTGGCATAACAAAAAAGACTGTTACAAAAACAGTGGCGTATTTAGGGGGGGTCCAGGGGGTCTGACTATTTGACATTTTAACAAGTTTTTAAGTTTATTTTGATTATATTTTTTCTAAATGATTTGTTGAGAAAACAGGGCGTTAATGTTTATCGTCGTTAAGAGATATAACCTATAAGGAACAAACTTACAGGAATCTTCAAGAATAACAGTAAAGTTAGACAATTATACGCTGTAAAAAAGGACTTTTAAAATATTAGAATAGAATAGGATAGAATAATATTTATTATGCAATAACAATTACATCATTACATAAAAGGTAGCATTCTCAGGGAGTTCTTCCGTGCTACCCGACACAAATAGCTATAATTACTAACCTAAGTACATAGTATTACCAGTAACTAAAATCATAAAAACAGAACCAAGAAGAAAAAAGCACAATATTACATAGTTACCATCAACTATAACATGCTTTGATACAAGTAAGATTTATATTTACGTTTAAAATTGACAAGAGAGTTATTTTCAATGAAACTGTAAGCATCCGAGTTGAGAAGCTCTACGGCCTGAAAGGCAAATGAACATCTAAACCCCGATGTACGGTGCTGAGGTATATCAAATCTAACCATATTCCTGAGATTTAAATTGTGAACGTCCTGTCTGGGTACTATATATTCCCGAAGGTAACTCGGGCATCTAAATTTGTAGATCTTGTAAAGAAATACCCCAAAATGGAGCATAGCGCGAAATTTATATTTAAGAAGGTTGTTTTCAATATAAACCGGAGTGACATGATCAAATTTATCAATGCAGTACACAAAACGGATACATGCATTTTGTGCGAGTTGAATCTTGTTTTGCAACTCCACGGATAAATATTTATAGTATACTACATTGCAATAATCTAACTGAGGATAGATCAGGGACTCAACCAGCATGAGCTTAAGCTTTTCAGGCAAAAGATACTTAAATGAATACATGTTTTTTAATTTGATGTACACAGAACACAGCTTTTTTTAACATGAGGCTCAAAGTTCAAATGCTCATCAAATATCACACCCAGGCGTCTAGCCTGTCCAACAGATGGCAGCAGGCATTCATCAATATGCAGGGTAGTGAAATTATACAGATTAAATCTGTTTCGGACCATATCAGAGCCAACTATCATATAGTTGCTTTTTGTTGCATTGAGTCTAAGACCATGGTCACAAGACCATTTGAAAATTTCGTTTAGATCATTGTTAATCTCCTGGATAGCCCAGAAAGCATCCTCAGGCGCAAAACTAGCCAGAAATTGTGTATCATCTGCGTAGAGATGGACTGAGCAGAATCTTACCTGTCTGGGCAGGTCAGCAGTGTATAAGCTAAATAATAATGGGCCAAGAATGCTTCCCTGTGGAACACCATATTCTACAAACACTGACTCCGATCTCGCTCCGTCCAGCTCCACTATTTGTGCACGTGAAAGCAGGTAACTCGATAGCCACACACACACCTGCCTGGAGAAGCCGCAGTATCCGGCCCTAGCAATCAGCATTTCATGATTAATAAGATCGAATGCCTTGCTATGGTCAAGGAGAACCAAGCAAGACGCCCTGGAGGCATCCATATTTTTCGCGATGTCAGTTGTTACTTTACTGAGTGCAGTCGCTGTACTACGGTTCCTCCTAAAACCTGACTGTATATCCGGTAATATATCATTTTCAGAAATGAATTCATTGATGATGTCACACACAAGTAATTCAAACATTTTGGCCAGAATTGGCAGACGGCAAATTGGTCTCAACTCAGATACTGTTTCTATTTTAGGGGATTTTGGCAGAGGCTTGACAATGGATGTCTTCTATAATGTTGGAAACTCTCCATTTTGTAAGCACAAATTAAATAGTTCAGTGATGATCGTTAAGACATGGTCAATGCTAAACAACAGCATATTATGGCTCACACCATCCACGCCCATACTCTGTGACCTAATTCGTGCAAACGTCCTGTATATATCATATTCTGAAACATTTTTGAAATTAAAACGATTATCACCCAGTCTATTCATTTTGTTATTTTTCAGATACTCAAGAGGTGCATTATCAACCGGGACGGTCAACTGACTGACGTTAGCAAAGTGGTCGCTCATCTTGTTTACATCTTTTAGGTGATTAGGGATTTCAGCATTACTTTTGGAGTGTATATTCCAATTATTAATATTAGACCACAGTTTCTTGAATATTTTTGTACTCTATTTAATGTAAATGACATATATGCTTTTTTTTCACCGCGAATTGCAAAAGATAAGTAGTTTTTAATATCAAGATAGTAATTTTTGTGAACAATGTTACTAGTTCTTTTATATTTATTAAATGCTTTCTTTTTCAACTTTATAATTTCTTTTATTGTATCTGTGATGTAGGGCTTAAATTTGCGTTCAATTTTAGAAGTCTTTAATGGAGCGTGCCTATCATACACTTCAGTTAGCCGCCGCGCGCCGGTTAAAAACATCGAGCTTAGCATCCGTAGTTTGTTGGCGCAAAACATCTCCAAAGTCAAGCCCCTGCATTTCCAGATCAAACAAGTCTTTGTTAAAGTTCTTAAAGTCTCTATAGGTTATTACCTTAGAATCAACTTTTGGCGATACCACATTTAGCACAGAATAAACCAGTCTATGATCCGTAAGATTGAACATCTCAATAGTGCCACTATTTATAATGTTTAGTTTGTTTTCAACCCCAATAATATCAATTAAACTGCAACTATTTCGGGTCAATCTCGTCGGATCAGTTATTACCTGATCTAAGTTAAACATGTTAAATGTTGATTCCAAATATTTTTTTTCAAGGTTATTAACAGACCAGTCTATATTTAAGTCTCCCATAATCATTGTATAATCATAGGAAACAGACAGAGAGGACAATACACTTTCAATACAATTTAGCTGTCTATAACTAATCAGAGGAGGTCTATCCAATACGCCAATTAATATACCAAGTGACAAAGAAAGGTAAACACCCAGTATTTATAATTTAATTGTAATAATTTTTTGCATGCAAATTGATTTTGGGTCAAATAAAAACTGATTAAATTTTCAGCCTTATCTATGCACTATCTTGTCATTTTTACCCGGCTATTTTACACTGATTTGAGCTGCATGCGATTGTAGTTTTAGCAATTTTTGTTCACATTTGTGGCTTGACTGATAAAAAGTGTTTTGCAAAGTGTTGTTTTAAGGCATAATTATGCCGCGAGTGCGTAGACTTGGTCAAATTCCTCAGCTTAGTGACTTTGAGAGGGGGCGGATTGTGGGCTTACGAGAAGCAGGTCTTTCAGTTAGAGAAATTAACAGAAGAACCAACAGATCTTTACGCATCATTTTGAGATGTTGGCAGGCATGGACCCAAGAAGCCGGTGAACACAGAGCTAGGGGCACTGGACGTCGCAGGGGAACAACCGCGCGTCAAGATCGTCGTCGTAGACTTTTGGCTCTTAGAGACCGCTTACTAAAGCGGTACTGGTACTAACCAGTCGGGCGATTGCGAATCAGTGGTTTGAAGAACATGGAAGGGTGGTTGGGATGCCTACAGTATATCGACGGATAAGAAGTTTTGGTCTTTTTTCTTACCGTCCCCATTGGGTGTTGCCCCTCACTCCTGAGCATCGACGCAATCGACTGCAATGGTGCAGACAGACTACAATGGAACGATGAATGGAACAGAGTGGTCTTTAGCGATGAATCCCGCTTTTGTTTGGGTATGCATGATGGTCGTGCAAGGGTAAGAAGACGACGTGGTGAAAGACGTGATCCACAGTTTGACATGGAGAGGCATGTTCATCATACCGTGGGGGTAATGGTATGGGGTGCCATTGCATATGGTAGCAGGACACCTCTAGTCTTCATTAGAGGTAACATGACAGCGCGCCGTTACATTCAGGAAGTAGTGGAACCACATGTCCTTCCATATCTGGAAACCCTCCAGAACCCTAGTTTTCAACAAGATAACGCCAGACCGCATGTAGCTAGACAAGCCCTGGACTTCATGAACCAACACCACATTAACCGCTTACCATGGCCACCAAGATCACCTGTTCTGTCACCGATCGAACATGTGTGGGACATCATTGGTCGCAAGTTGTTAAACTTACAGCACCCCCCTCAGACTCTGGCAGCACTTAGACGAGGTAGAGGTAGCCTGGAATGAGATACCCCAAGACGATATAGACCATCTTATCAGAACAATGCCCAGGCGTGTCAATGAGTGTATAAGAAACCGAGCATATTCGACACATTATTGAACTTAATTCCATTGGTGTTTATCGGATTTGGCTGGAAACCTAATCAATTATTAACCATTGTCTACTAAACATGTAAGTCAAAAATTATTAAAATATATTAAATATAAATGGGTGTTTGCCTTTCTTTGTCACTTAGTATATATTCTTGTTCTTATACACAACTGCAACCCATAATTGTTCCACCGGGCTTTCGTTACCATGGATTGCCGATACATCTATAACTTCGCACCTAAAACCAGTGGACGGATACACACAGACACCACCACCCCTGGTAGGTCTATCAGAACGATAGAGCTTGCAGCCAGGAACATGTATCAAGGCGTCGGGATATTCTGAAGATAGCCAAGTCTCCGTGACAGCCAAAATGTGGAACTGTTCCCGCAACAGCATGTCCTTGAAATCCGGAAATGAAGGCACAATAGATCTTATATTCACATGTGCAACGGGAAACTTTCCGGGCGGATTCCCATTCTGTGATTGCTATTTGAGCAATTGTTCCTTAAATTCTTCAAGTTTTTGCTTATATATATGACACCGATAGTTCCAGGCAGCATGATCTGAGTTTACTTTTTTGTTACTCCTCAAGTTGAACCTTTCACAGTTTGCACATTTTAAGGATGCTTCCTTGCAGTTACTCACTTCATGGTTCTTTGCACATCTCGGACAAATCATATCATTTTCACATTTATTGGTTACATGATGATAACCACAGCATTTAAAGCATCTCCCGATTTCAAGTCCATCATATACCCTACAGTGGTCATAAGCAATAAACACAGAACCACTGTCCATGACTTTCCCATAGGCAACAGGGCCAACCTGTATTACACTTTGAAATATATCAGCGGCTTAAGACTTAACACTCTTAAGTCGTCGTCCTGATGAAATAGGGTTTGATTTTGTTGCTTCAGCAACTTTATCAACATCTGATCATCATGCCTCTCTGTGAATCCAGAGATTCTGATACGATGCCGAAAATTACTCAGACTACTGACTTCATAGTTTTCCGGCAGTTTCTCAGATATAATTTGTTTAAATTTTTCAACATCTTCTCTAGTTGAACAGTTAAGAACTATACCACCTTTGCCAGTGCCCTTAATGCATTGCACGACGATACCTTCATCACAGGGATTCACATTTTGCAGCAAGTCACACTTTGTTGCGTCTAAGCTCTGGGTGACATTTTTTGGCTTAACTACTACTGGATTTTTATTGGAAACAACACTAGCAAACGACTCAGATTTATTTGTATCCAGTTTTCCCACTTTCTCCATTCTGTTATCGATTTGGTCCAATTTGGGTTGTATCTTTTTAAACATATCATCTTGGGTTTTGCACAGACTATGCACTCTATCATTAAGATGCATGATTTCAGTCGCCAAAGCGTCGAACTTTGAGCCTTGTGCTTCAATAGCTTCAGAGAGTGTAACAGTTTTTATTTCCTCAATGAGTTCCTGCTTCATATTATCCAAAAGTTTTCCACTGTCTGTTTTCATATTCACCTTGATCCTTTTTTGGCAATCATTGGGTTTGGGAAAAGGTCTATTTTTTAAATTACCAAACAAAATGGCAAATAACTCTTATTCTATGCAGAAATTTTGAATTTATTTTTTATACACGGAGAGTGTAATAAAATTATATCAAGAACATGTAGACGATTCAACGAGCTGTATCCGAATTCACCTCCAATAACACCAAAAAAGTTTAAAAGAATGGAAAGAAATATGTTGCAGTATAATAATGTTAAAGCGCCCAGAATTCAAATTAAACCGGTAACAGGTAATGAAGAAAATTAAATTAATGTTCTGGTATACTTTCATGCATTGCCGTATGCGTCCATATACAGTGCAGAAACGACTTAGGACTCACATATAAATCCATAGAGCGAATCTTACATAATCATAAAATGCATGATTACAAACTTATTACACTTCAGGCACTTCAACAAAATGATCCTCTAAAACGTGTAGAATTTTGTGAAATTATATTAGTCCGGACACAAGACCCCGATTTTTTAAAAAAGATCATTTGGACAGATGAAGCTAAGTTTTCAAGGGAAGGCATTTTTAATCGAAGAAACTCCCATTTTTGGTCTAGAGAAAATCCCCACTTCGTAAGAGAAAAAAGTTTCCAGTATCAGTTCAGTTTTAACGTTTTTTGTTCGCTATCGGATAATAAAATGGCCTTTTGTATTTACGACGATAACTTAACGGGCGCAAAATACTTAGAAATATTAAGGACCACTGTTTCGGACTTTTTAGATGATTTACCATTAAATATGCTTGAAAACTGCTGGTATCAGTTAGATGGAGCCCATTCTACCAATGAAGTGCGTATAGAATTATTTAACATGTTTGAAGACAGATGGATTGGTCGACAAGGACCATGGAACTGGCCCCCAAGATCTCCGGATCTTACCCCATTAGATTTTTATTTGTGGGGTACAATAAAAGAAAGAGTTTATAAAACACCAGTTACCACCAAGCAGGATCTAGAGCAACGAGTAAGGGCAACTCTAGGAGCTATAGATGGAGAAGAAATACGGAGAGCTACAACAGACCATGTAACAACGTCTATTCATGATTGCTTAAGAGCAAACGGGGGACATTTCAAACAATTTAGTTTTATTTTTGTAATACTTTTATATTTGTTTTCTTTTGTACAATTTCATTCCTTACTTACCATGTAAGCATAAATTAATAACAATCTTTCATTTTAAAATTTAAGAAAATTTTGCTAATTTGTTTGATAATTTAAAAATAGACCTTTCCCCAAAACCAATTTACTTGACATTTTTATTTTTTATTTGTTTCCGGACAAATTCTGCCAAAGTCTACTATTAAAATGTTTTAAAACATTTTTATTTAGTTATTAATTTTCTAAAATGCCTGTAAGTTCGAAACGGTTAAAGATAGGTATAGGAACATGGTATACAGTTTGGTAGGAAATTTGTTCTAGTTTTTGTTAAAAAAATAAAATACAGGGTGTTCTATTTAAAAAAGTTGAGTTTTTTGCATTTATTTATATTACGAAGATACAATTTTTTTGAGACGCCCTGTATAAAAATACTTTAATAATTCGTCCAAATTCTAAGAAAGCAATATTTTGGGAAACTTCCGCAAAAATTTTAACTTTCTAGGTGCCTTGGTCACAAAAATATTTGATTTTTTAGGGAGCATGTTTTAGCCCTAAAAATTTACTTATGAATTAATATTTCAAAAACTATCAGAGATAGGCATAGGATATTATACACAAAAAAAATTTGTATTATAAATCGGAATCAAAATGTAAAATAATATACAGGGTGTCTCATTTCAAATTCCGAAGTTGCTATGAGTTTCAGAATGATCTGGCAACACTGCCTCTTTCAAAATATTTTTAAACGATAGAACACCAGCTCCTATAACCACACCCAAGTTTTCAGAAAAACATCTTCTGTCGTTTTCTAAATGCTTCTAATAGGCCACTGAGTTTGGCGCACCCTGTATATATATACATATATATATATATATATATATATATATATATATATATATATATATATATATATATATATATATATATACATATATATATATATATACATATATATATATATATATATATATATATATATACATATATATATATATATATATATATATATATATATATATATATATATATATATATATATATATATATATATATATACAGTGACCGGCAAAAAGTTCGCAACATATGGGAAAAATTTTTATTAGGAGAGTATCGGAAAAAATTTCCCAGGGGATCGGTTCTGCATGTCCGATAACCTAAAAATCGATTTTGACATACGTCACGTGACCACTGGTATAGCGTCAAATTAAAAAAAAAATTGTTAATTTACAAAAAGTGAGGTTAGTTGACGAGATATCAAAAAAAGTTATTTGAAAAAATTGCTTAGAATTAAATTCTAGGTACTTGTGCAAGATTTTAAGATTTTATTTAAAAAAATTGTAAAACTCAATTTTTTTTAAATATTTTTTTATCGATTTACAAATTTCCGGTTTTTTTCGTTTAGATAGCTTGGCTAATGTAAAGCCCATGTATCTGGATGAAAATAAACGAATGTAGTAGTTTTTTCTACAATTGACAGGACAAAATTAAAAAAAACAGGGTTTCGCCGGACGCTAGCTGTTGCAATGATTTGTATCTAGCAGCAGTGTCAAAATTTTAGAGACATTTCAATGAGATTACATTGAGAAAACCTTAATCGTCTTAAATATATCTGAAGTTCGACTTTTTGTAAAGTTAAGGGGATTAAAATAGATAATAAACAAAAAATTACCTGTTTATTTAATCGAAATTTTATAAACGAAAACCAATGTAAGAAAAACTTAAAAGTAGTCAAATTCTGTACTAACAACACAAAAAATCATTGTTTTTCCTTGGGTGCACAAAATTTAAAACTCAGTATGACCACCATTTCTCTCCATACATACTGTTGTTCTCGAGCGCAACTCTCGATTAACATTTCGGAGCATTTTACGATTTATTTGCAATACACAATTTATAATGACATTCTCTAAATTTTGTATATTCCTAAAGGGTCGATGTTTGTACACAGGGTTCTTTAGGTATCCCCACATAAAAAAATCTAACGGAGTCAGATCTACAATTCTACAATTGACAGGACAAAATCGAAAAAATAGGTGTTCGCCGGACGCTCGCTGTTGCTATGGTTTGAATCTAATGAAATGACTGTATCAAGATTTTATTAAGATTTTTCGCACATAAATTTAACAACCAGGTCTATTTAGTTGTACTTAAAACTACCAAAGCAGGCTCTGAAATTAAAACAACCAAATAATCTAGTAGGTTAAAAACAACAGAAAAATGTCAAACAAATTATAATTTGTTTGATTTCAACCTATGTCATTGGTTTATGTCTCGCATCTTACTAAGTTTGATATTTTACATAAGTTTATTAATATTTTATTCCTTAAAATGGCACCCACACTACTTCTTCAGGAAAAGATGGAAATTATTTTAATTTCTGGAGATAATTACAAAAGCCATAGAGAAACAGCAGCAATTTTTAATGAGAGGCACCCCGATAAATCCCTCCATTATTCCACAGTATCTCGTCTAGTCAATAAATTTAAAGAAACGGGATCGGTAGAAAATCAGTATAAAGTTTCCCATGAAAAACCGGTAACAGGTGACGAAGGTTCTCTGGATGTGTGTTTGTCGATCACAGAAACACCCCAATTAGCAGTTAGTCAAATATCGGAGATCACTAACATTCACGAAAGATCTGTGCGGAGGATATTAAAAAGAAACAAATTTCATCCGTACAAACCTAAATTTGTACAAGTATTAAAAGATAGGGATTATGACGCCCGCTTCGATTTTTGTGCCTGGTTCCAGGGTATGATTGAGGAAGATTTTAATTTCCCAAAGAACGTTCTTTTCTCGGATGAAGCTACATTTACCTCTAACGGAACCGTCGGTTCACAAAACTGTAGATGGTGGGCCACCGAAAACCCAGACTTTGTAATTCAGAGTAAAGACCAATATAGTTTTAAGGTTAATGTGTGGTGCGGAATTTTCAACCTCAGAATAGTGGGACCTTTTTTCTTTAGAGACAATTTAAATTCAGAACGATATTTAGAATTTCTACAAACTGAGATATCTGACTTTTTAGACAATTTGTCATTAGCCGAAAGAAGAAATTTATACTTTCAACAAGACGGAGCTAGCATTCATTCCACAAATGAGGTGAAGAGATGGCTGGATCAAGAATTTGGAAACCAGTGGATAGGACGGTTTTCTGAAAATCCGTGGCCTGCGAGATCACCAGATCTGACTCCGTTAGATTTCTTTATGTGGGGATACCTAAAGAACTCTGTGTACAAACATCGACCCTTTAGGAATATACAAAATTTAGAGAATGTCATTAGAAATTGTGTATTGCAAATAAATCGTAAAATGCTCCGAAATGTTAATCGAGAGTTGCGCTCGAGAACAATAGTATGTATGGAGAGAAATGGTGGTCATACTGAGTTTTAAATTTTGTGCACCCAAGGAAAAACAATGATTTTTTATGTTGTTAGTACAGAATTTGACTACTTTTAAGTTTTTCTTACATTGGTTTTCGTTTATGAAATTTCGATTAAATAAACAGGTAATTTTTTGTTTATTATCTATTTTACTCCCCTTAACTTTACAAAAAGTCGAACTTCAGATATATTTAAGACGATTAAGGTTTTCTCAATGTAATCTCATTGAAATGTCTCTAAAATTTTGACACTGCTGCTAGATACAAATCATTGCAACAGCTAGCGTCCGGCGAAACCCTGTTTTTTTTAATTTTGTCCTGTCAATTGTAGAAAAAACTACTACATTCGTTTATTTTCATCCAGATACATGGGCTTTATATTAGCCAAGCTATCTAAACGAAAAAAACTGGAAATTTGTAAATCGATAAAAAAATATTTAAAAAAAATTGAGTTTTCCAATTTTTTTAAATAAAATCTTAAAATTTTGCACAAGGACCTAGAATTTAATTCTAAGCAATTTTTTCAAATAACTTTTTTTGATATCTCGTCAACTAACCTCACTTTTTGTAAATTAACAATTTTTTTTTTAATTTGACGCTATACCAGTGGTCACGTGACGTATGTCAAAATCGATTTTTAGGTTATCGGACATGCAGAACCGATCCCCCGGAAAAGTTTTTCCAATACTCACCTAATAAAAATTTTTCCCATATGTTGCGAACTTTTTGCCGGTCACTGTATATATATATATATATATATATATATATATATATATATATATATATACTTCTAATAGGGTTTGATTTTGTTGCTTCAGCAACTTTATCAACATCTGATCATCATGCCTCTCTGTGAATCCAGAGATTCTGATACGATGCCGAAAATTACTCAGACTACTGACTTCATACTTTTCCGGCAGTTTCTCAGATATAATTTGTTTAAATTTTTCAACATCTTCTCTAGTTGAACAGTTAAGAACTATACCACCTTTGCCAGTGCCCTTAATGCATTGCACGACGATACCTTCATCACAGGGATTCACATTTTGCAGCAAGTCACACTTTGTTGCGTCTAAGCTCTGGGTGACATTTTTTGGCTTAACTACTACTGGATTTTTATTGGAAACAACACTAGCAAACGACTCAGATTTATTTGTATCCAGTTTTCCCACTTTCTCCATTCTGTTATCGATTTGGTCCAATTTGGGTTGTATCTTTTTAAACATATCATCTTGGGTTTTGCACAGACTATGCACTCTATCATTAAGATGCATGATTTCAGTCGCCAAAGCGTCGAACTTTGAGCCTTGTGCTTCAATAGCTTCAGAGAGTGTAACAGTTTTTATTTCCTCAATGAGTTCCTGCTTCATATTATCCAAAAGTTTTCCACTGTCTGTTTTCATATTCACCTTGATCCTTTTTTGGCAATCATCACAGTGGAAACAGAGTATACGCGATTTTTTTAATTCCATGCATCTTATCTCGGATGAACACAATCTTGCACAAGAGGTACAGTATTTGCTGCCACACAAATCACACGGCCATATCTGCTGTTTATTTTCATCTGCTTTGCATATTTTGCAATTCATTTTAAGGCTTGACTCAAACAAGTAGAAAATCAACTAAGTCGAGGCCTGTTCATTTAAGCATGTACCTATTGTTATCACCAATGTTACAAAAACTGTTTGTTTACAATAAAGATTCCACAAGTTCTGGTTTAAAACACTTATTTGCGAAATTAAGCCACTATTTAAAACAAAAATCACTCTCAAAGATACAGCATAAAAGCCAGACTTTTCAGGTATCTGGTGGTACAAATTTCAGGACTGAATAATATTTTTATCCCGATAAAAATTAGGAAATTCCAAGCACCGAATTGGAACGTGTAGAACGAACACCTAACCTATTACAATTTTCACGTAAATAAAACTTGATAATTTTAATAACACTGAAACAAACTTAAATAAATGTGTTAAAAAGATCGAGCTTTATCGTTTATTTTTAAAGGTTTTTTGTCCTGATTACAAACATTTATTACATACAGGACAAAAAAAGCTTTAAAAATAAACGATAAAAAGTACAGGTCCGTATATAAAACAATTGATCTGATGATTATCTCTTAGGGACGAAACGTCTAATTGAAGTTTCAAAAGTGAATTACGATAGAGCATTAAAAGTTTCCTTCATAAAGTTTTATTTATTTTTCGATATTTCCCTAAATAGGATCATAAAAAAATAAAATAAATTGGCTATTCGACTGATTATGTCTCAAAAACGAGTGGAGATATTAAATTTAAGTAAAGAACAAAAATCTCTTAGAATTTAACGAACTTTTGAAATATGATATTTTTAAGGTACCTGCCATCGAATGATATATTTGTGGCGTCGCGACGCCTGGGCTATCACTGGCGTCGGTCTAATTTTTACTCTAATTTATAGGGACCGACTACACCTACCGAAACCTTTTTATAGAAATTAATTATCCCAGTTCGTTCTAAAGCTATAAGCATTGCAAATTTTAAGTGGAACGCCCTATATATCTAGATATATATATATATATATATATATATATATATATATATATATATATATATATATATATATATATATATATATATATATACAGGGTGCGCCAAACTCAGTGGCCTATTAGAAGTATTTAGAAAACGACAGAAGATGTTTTTCTGAAAACTTGGGTGTGGTTATAGGAACTGGTGTTCTATCGTTTAAAAATATTTTGAAAGAAGCAGTGTTGCCAGATCATTCTGAAACTCATAGCAACTACGGAATTTTAAATGAGACACCCTGTATAATATTTTACATTTTGATTCTGATTTATAAAACAATTTTTTTTTGTGTATAATATCCTATGCCTATCTCTGATAGTTTTTGAAATATTAATTCATAAGTAAATTTTTGGGGCTAAAACATGCTAACTGAAAAATCAAATATTTTTGTAACCAAGGCATCTAGAAAGTTAAAAATTTTGCAGAAGTTTCCCAAAATATTGCTTTTTTAGAATTTTGACGAATTATTAAAGTATTTTTATACAGGGCGTCTCAAAAAAATTGTATCTTCGTAATATAAATAAATGCAAAAAACTCAACTTTTTTAAATAGAACACCCTGTATTTTATGTTTTTAACAAAAACTAGAACAAATTTCCTACCAAACTGTATACCATGTTCCTATACCTATCTTTAACCGTTTCGAACTTACAGGCATTTTAGAAAATTAATAACTAAATAAAAATATTTAAAAACATTTAATAGTAGCTTTTGGCAGAATTTGTTTAGAAACAAATGAAAAAGAAAACATGTCAAGTAAATTGGGTTTGGGAAAAGGTCTATTTTTTAAATTACCAAACAAAATGGCAAATAACTCTTATTCTATGCAGAAATTTTGAATTTATTTTTTATACACGGAGAGTGTAATAAAATTATATCAAGAACATGTAGACGATTCAACGAGCTGTATCCGAATTCACCTCCAATAACACCAAAAAAGTTTAAAAGAATGGAAAGAAATATGTTGCAGTATAATAATGTTAAAGCGCCCAGAATTCAAATTAAACCGGTAACAGGTAATGAAGAAAATTAAATTAATGTTCTGGTATACTTTCATGCATTGCCGTATGCGTCCATATACAGTTCAGAAACGACTTAGGACTCACATATAAATCCATAGAGCGAATCTTACATAATCATAAAATGCATGATTACAAACTTATTACACTTCAGGCAGTTCAACAAAATGATCCTCTAAAACGTGTAGAATTTTGTGAAATTATATTAGTCCGGACACAAGACCCCGATTTTTTAAAAAAGATCATTTGGACAGATGAAGCTGTTTTCAAGGGAAGGCATTTTTAATCGAAGAAACTCCCATTTTTGGTCTAGAGAAAATCCCCACTTCGTAAGAGAAAAAAGTTTCCAGTATCAGTTCAGTTTTAACGTTTTTTGTTTGCTATCGGATAATAAAATGGCCTTTTGTATTTACGACGATAACTTAACGGGCGCAAAATATTTAGAAATATTAAGGACCACTGTTTCGGACTTTTTAGATGATTTACCATTAAATATGCTTGAAAACTGCTGGTATCAGTTAGATGGAGCCCATTCTACCAATGAAGTGCGTATAGAATTATTTAACATGTTTGAAGACAGATGGATTGGTCGACAAGGACCATGGAACTGGCCCCCAAGATCTCCGGATCTTACCCCATTAGATTTTTATTTGTGGGGTACAATAAAAGAAAGAGTTTATAAAACACCAGTTACCACCAAGCAGGATCTAGAGCAACGAGTAAGGGCAACTCTAGGAGCTATAGATGGAGAAGAAATACGGAGAGCTACAACAAACCATGTAACAACGTCTATTCATGATTGCTTAAGAGCAAACGGGGGACATTTCAAACAATTTAGTTTTATTTTTGTAATACTTTTTATATTTGTTTTTTTTTGTACAATTTCATTCCTTACTTACCATGTAAGCATAAATTAATAACATTCTTTCATTTTAAAATTTAAGAAAATTTTGCTAATTTGTTTGATAATTTAAAAATAGACCTTTCCCCAAAACCAATTTACTTGACATTTTTATTTTTTATTTGTTTCCGGACAAATTCTGCCAAAGTCTACTATTAAAATGTTTTAAAACATTTTTATTTAGTTATTAATTTTCTAAAATGCCTGTAAGTTCGAAACGGTTAAAGATAGGTATAGGAACATGGTATACAGTTTGGTAGGAAATTTGTTCTAGTTTTTGTTAAAAAAATAAAATACAGGGTGTTCTATTTAAAAAAGTTGAGTTTTTTGCATTTATTTATATTACGAAGATAAAATTTTTTGAGACGCCCTGTATAAAAATACTTTAATAATTCGTCCAAATTCTAGGAAAGCAATATTTTGGGAAACTTCCGCAAAAATTTTAACTTTCTAGGTGCCTTGGTCACAAAAATATTTGATTTTTTAGGGAGCATGTTTTAGCCCCAAAAATTTACTTATGAATTAATATTTCAAAAACTATCAGAGATAGGCATAGGATATTATACACAAAAAAAATTTGTATTATAAATCGGAATCAAAATGTAACATAATATACAGGGTGTCTCATTTCAAATTCCGAAGTTGCTATGAGTTTCAGAATGATCTGGCAACACTGCCTCTTTCAAAATATTTTTAAACGATAGAACACCAACTCCTATAACCACACCCAAGTTTTCAGAAAAACATCTTCTGTCGTTTTCTAAATACTTCTAATAGGCCACTGAGTTTGGCGCACCCTGTATATATATACATATATATATATATATATATATATATATATATATATATATATATATATATATATATATATATATATATATATATATACATATATATATATATATATATATATATATATATATATATATATACATATATATATATATATATATATATATATATATATATATATATATATATATATATATATATATACTTCTAATAGGGTTTGATTTTGTTGCTTCAGCAACTTTATCAACATCTGATCATCATGCCTCTCTGTGAATCCAGAGATTCTGATACGATGCCGAAAATTACTCAGACTACTGACTTCATACTTTTCCGGCAGTTTCTCAGATATAATCTGTTTAAATTTTTCAACATCTTCTCTAGTTGAACAGTTAAGAACTATACCACCTTTGCCAGTGCCCTTAATGCATTGCACGACGATACCTACATCACAGGGATTCACATTTTGCAGCAAGTCACACTTTGTTGCGTCTAAGCTCTGGGTGACATTTTTTGGCTTAACTACTACTGGATTTTTATTGGAAACAACACTAGCAAACGACTCAGATTTATTTGTATCCAGTTTTCCCACTTTCTCCATTCTGTTATCGATTTGGTCCAATTTGGGTTGTATCTTTTTAAACATATCATCTTGGGTTTTGCACAGACTATGCACTCTATCATTAAGATGCATGATTTCAGTCGCCAAAGCGTCGAACTTTGAGCCTTGTGCTTCAATAGCTTCAGAGAGTGTAACAGTTTTTATTTCCTCAATGAGTTCCTGCTTCATATTATCCAAAAGTTTTCCACTGTCTGTTTTCATATTCACCTTGATCCTTTTTTGGCAATCATCACAGTGGAAACAGAGTATACGCGATTTTTTTAATTCCATGCATCTTATCTCGGATGAACACAATCTTGCACAAGAGGTACAGTATTTGCTGCCACACAAATCACACGGCCATATCTGCTGTTTATTTTCATCTGCTTTGCATATTTTGCAATTCATTTTAAGGCTTGACTCAAACAAGTAGAAAATCAACTAAGTCGAGGCCTGTTCATTTAAGCATGTACCTATTGTTATCACCAATGTTACAAAAACTGTTTGTTTACAATAAAGATTCCACAAGTTCTGGTTTAAAACACTTATTTGCGAAATTAAGCCACTATTTAAAACAAAAATCACTCTCAAAGATACAGCATAAAAGCCAGACTTTTCAGGTATCTGGTGGTACAAATTTCAGGACTGAATAATATTTTTATCCCGATAAAAATTAGGAAATTCCAAGCACCGAATTGGAACGTGTAGAACGAACACCTAACCTATTACAATTTTCACGTAAATAAAACTTGATAATTTTAATAACACTGAAACAAACTTAAATAAATGTGTTAAAAAGATCGAGCTTTATCGTTTATTTTTAAAGGTTTTTTGTCCTGATTACAAACATTTATTACATACAGGACAAAAAAAGCTTTAAAAATAAACGATAAAAAGTACAGGTCCGTATTTAAAACAATTGATCTGATGATTATCTCTTAGGGACGAAACGTCTAATTGAAGTTTCAAAAGTGAATTATGATAGAGCATTAAAAGTTTCCTTCATAAAGTTTTATTTATTTTTCGATATTTCCCTAAATAGGATCATAAAAAAATAAAATAAATTGGCTATTCGACTGATTATGTCTCAAAAACGAGTGGAGATATCAAATTTAAGTAAAGAACAAAAATCTCTTAGAATTTAACGAACTTTTGAAATATGATATTTTTAAGGTACCTGCCATCGAATGATATATTTGTGGCGTCGCGACGCCTGGGCTACCACTGGCGTCGGTCTAATTTTTACTCTAATTTATAGGGACCGACTACACCTACCGAAACCTTTTTATAGAAATTAATTATCCCAATTCGTTCTAAAGCTATAAGCATTGCAAATTTTAAGTGGAACGCCCTATATATATATATATATATATATATATATATATATATATATATATATATATATATATATATATATATATATATATATATACAGGGTGCGCCAAACTCAGTGGCCTATTAGAAGTATTTAGAAAACGACAGAAGATGTTTTTCTGAAAACTTGGGTGTGGTTATAGGAACTGGTGTTCTATCGTTTAAAAATATTTTGAAAGAAGCAGTGTTGCCAGATCATTCTGAAACTCATAGCAACTTCGGAATTTTAAATGAGACACCCTGTATATTATTTTACATTTTGATTCTGATTTATAAAACAATTTTTTTTGTGTATAATATCCTATGCCTATCTCTGATAGTTTTTGAAATATTAATTCATAAGTAAATTTTTGGGGCTAAAACATGCTAACTGAAAAATCAAATATTTTTGTAACCAAGGCACCTAGAAAGTTAAAATTTTTGCAGAAGTTTCCCAAAATATTGCTTTTTTAGAATTTTGACGAATTATTAAAGTATTTTTATACAGGGCGTCTCAAAAAAATTGTTTCTTGGTAATATAAATAAATGCAAAAAACTCAACTTTTTTAAATAGAACACCCTGTATTTTATTTTTTTAACAAAAACTAGAACAAATTTCCTACCAAACTGTATATCATGTTCCTATCCCTATCTTTAACCGTTTCGAACTTACAGGCATTTTAGAAAATTAATAACTAAATAAAAATATTTAAAAACATTTAATAGTAGCTTTTGGCAGAATTTGTTTAGAAACAAAAGAAAAAGAAAACATGTCAAGTAAATTGGGTTTGGGAAAAGGTCTATTTTTTAAATTACCAATTACCAATTTTTCAACATCTTCTCTAGTTGAACAGTTAAGAACTATACCACCTTTGCCAGTGCCCTTAATGCATTGCACGACGATACCTTCATCACAGGGATTCACATTTTGCAGCAAGTCACACTTTGTTGCGTCTAAGCTCTGGGTGACATTTTTTGGCTTAACTACTACTGGATTTTTATTGGAAACAACACTAGCAAACGACTCAGATTTATTTGTATCCAGTGTTCCCACTTTCTCCATTCTGTTATCGATTTGGTCCAATTTGGGTTGTATCTTTTTAAACATATCATCTTGGGTTTTGCACAGACTATGCACTCTATCATTAAGATGCATGATTTCAGTCGCCAAAGCGTCGAACTTTGAGCCTTGTGCTTCAATAGCTTCAGAGAGTGTAACAGTTTTTATTTCCTCAATGAGTTCCTGCTTCATATTATCCAAAAGTTTTCCACTGTCTGTTTTCATATTCACCTTGATCTTTTTTGGCAGTCATTGGGTTTGGGAAAAGGTCTATTTTTTAAATTACCAAACAAAATGGCAAATAACTCTTATTCTATGCAGAAATTTTGAATTTATTTTTTATACACGGAGAGTGTAATAAAATTATATCAAGAACATGTAGACGATTCAACGAGCTGTATCCGAATTCACCTCCAATAACACCAAAAAAGTTTAAAAGAATGGAAAGAAATATGTTGCAGTATAATAATGTTAAAGCGCCCAGAATTCAAATTAAACCGGTAACAGGTAATGAAGAAAATTAAATTAATGTTCTGGTATACTTTCATGCATTGCCGTATGCGTCCATATACAGTGCAGAAACGACTTAGGACTCACATATAAATCCATAGAGCGAATCTTACATAATCATAAAATGCATGATTACAAACTTATTACACTTCAGGCACTTCAACAAAATGATCCTCTAAAACGTGTAGAATTTTGTGAAATTATATTAGTCCGGACACAAGAAGACCCCGATTTTTTAAAAAAGATCATTTGGACAGATGAAGCTAAGTTTTCAAGGGAAGGCATTTTTAATCGAAGAAACTCCCATTTTTGGTCTAGAGAAAATCCCCACTTCGTAAGAGAAAAAAGTTTCCAGTATCAGTTCAGTTTTAACGTTTTTTGTTTGCTATCGGATAATAAAATGGCCTTTTGTATTTACGACGATAACTTAACGGGCGCAAAATATTTAGAAATATTAAGGACCACTGTTTCGGACTTTTTAGATGATTTACCATTAAATATGCTTGAAAACTGCTGGTATCAGTTAGATGGAGCCCATTCTACCAATGAAGTGCGTATAGAATTATTTAACATGTTTGAAGACAGATGGATTGGTCGACAAGGACCATGGAACTGGCCCCCAAGATCTCCGGATCTTACCCCATTAGATTTTTATTTGTGGGGTACAATAAAAGAAAGAGTTTATAAAACACCAGTTACCACCAAGCAGGATCTAGAGCAACGAGTAAGGGCAACTCTAGGAGCTATAGATGGAGAAGAAATACGGAGAGCTACAACAGACCATGTAACAACGTCTATTCATGATTGCTTAAGAGCAAACGGGGGACATTTCAAACAATTTAGTTTTATTTTTGTAATACTTTTATATTTGTTTTTTTTTGTACAATTTCATTCCTTACTTACCATGTAAGCATAAATTAATAACATTCTTTCATTTTAAAATTTAAGAAAATTTTGCTAATTTGTTTGATAATTTAAAAATAGACCTTTCCCCAAAACCAATTTACTTGACATTTTTATTTTTTATTTGTTTCCGGACAAATTCTGCCAAAGTCTACTATTAAAATGTTTTAAAACATTTTTATTTAGTTATTAATTTTCTAAAATGCCTGTAAGTTCGAAACGGTTAAAGATAGGTATAGGAACATGGTATACAGTTTGGTAGGAAATTTGTTCTAGTTTTTGTTAAAAAAATAAAATACAGGGTGTTCTATTTAAAAAAGTTGAGATTTTTGCATTTATTTATATTACGAAGATACAATTTTTTTGAGACGCCCTGTATAAAAATACTTTAATAATTCGTCCAAATTCTAAGAAAGCAATATTTTGGGAAACTTCCGCAAAAATTTTAACTTTCTAGGTGCCTTGGTCACAAAAATATTTGATTTTTTAGGGAGCATGTTTTAGCCCCAAAAATTTACTTATGAATTAATATTTCAAAAACTATCAGAGATAGGCATAGGATATTATACACAAAAAAAATTTGTATTATAAATCAGAATCAAAATGTAAAATAATATACAGGGTGTCTTATTTCAAATTCCGAAGTTGCTATGAGTTTCAGAATGATCTGGCAACACTGCCTCTTTCAAAATATTTTTAAACGATAGAACACCAGCTCCTATAACCATACCCAAGTTTTCAGAAAAACATCTTCTGTCGTTTTCTAAATACTTCTAATAGGCCACTGAGTTTGGCGCACCCTGTATATATATATATATATATATATATATATATATATATATATATATATATATATATATATATATATATATATATATATATATATATATATATATATATATATATATATATATATATATATATATACTTCTAAATAGCTTATAATTTAGCATCAAATTGCGCAACTTTACCCCTATTTAACCGACTTCGTATCTCTTACGGTTACCGAGATCCCATACAAAGACTCGAATTTGTAGCACCCTGTAGATATTTTTTAAATACAGTGAGTGACAATAATATAACAAAGTACATAAGTTACTTTCATTTTACATCGTTAAAATGTACTGTCACAAAGTAATGGATGAATCAATCAAATATACTTTTTACGTTATGAAATCTTGTAGGCCATAGCACTTGCCACCTATCTGAACTATAGGGGGGTTCCAGCCTCCTATAAACAGAAGCGGTAAGGTGGTAAACTTTACGGAATGCTAGGCCAGCCGCAAGTCGGGAGTGGTCGTGCGGTTCAAGTAGAATAAACCGTAAAATATCAGGGCGCCAGTAACCTAAGAAAAATACCCGATTCCGTCAGAGAGATTTAGTACCCGGTTACAAGGTACCTAAAGCTTACCAATGTAGCAAAGTTCTTCATGTATTAGCCAAAAAAAAAAATGCAGACACATTCTAGTTTAAATTGATTATTTAATTCCTTGCTTTAAATTATGGGGCACATATGTACATCGCAAAATACATAATCAAGGCCAATAAAATCAAATACAACTGCACGAATTCACATCGATAGGGAACCTTCGCAATATTAAGGCCAATACAGGTAAAGTTGTCCCCTATTCAATCGCTTAATATTATATTCAATATAAAAAAAATAATCAGTAGTACCATTCGTGATCACGGCCGGTTTACATAGTACATCAGTACCAATAATTAGAAATTACCAACATAGTTAGGCATGTACCCAAAATAAGCTAAATAATAAACTTAAATATGCCGCAGAACCCAAATGTCTTTTCCCTGTTTTTTTTCTTTTTTAAATACCCATTAATTACTTTACTTTACACTCTTATCGAATAATACACCTGACACAATCTAATAATGTTACTCTTACCGAATTATGTAAATAATAAAATATTTAATTCGAACAATACACCCATGTCTTTATATTTCAAAAAGCACATTTTTAACTTGAATAGTTAACTGCATTAATAATTTTTGGGGAGCGCCATAATATACATTCGGGACAGTACAGACGGAAGTTACTTGGGTGCCTGGGATGTGTTCATCAGGCACAACAAAAGAAGGTCATATTTCCTCCGATGGTAGCAGCTACGGGAAGGACCATCAGCACACCACAGTCGACACCAAACACCATAGGAAGAAGGAGTGGGACTGTTACCAAAGATGAACCCCCACCAAGGTGGAACGCCTTTACAAGGTGAACTTCGGGAGAAACTAACCCCGGGGAAAAACCCTAAAATGTGCGAAAAACGGTTTTACAAATTATAGAAGAGAGGTTTTAGTTTTCTTGCTCTCTTTTTTTTTATTATTATATTATTATTATGATCATTATTATTTTCAGAGAAATATCTGGTTATTCAATTAAAATTAATCACTAGTACATTTAACCAAAACAAATACACATATTTTTTTTTTCTCTTCATACTTACACACTATCTTGTGTGGTTATCGAGTGGTAGGTATGTGTGAAGCTGGAGGGTTAAAATTCACTGAAGTAGAGGGAGGTTTTAGAAGTAGATGGTGGTTGGTTTTCCCATCTAAAAGAAAATTAGTCCATCTAAGCAATTTTGCGCGCATTTCGCATTGAAATAACGGGAAAACTATGAATGCATTAAAGAAAGAAAAAACGTAACGACTTACTTGACTTCCACGCAGTTGAATTGGAAAATCTGCTCTTGGATCCACCATTTCAAGCTGAGTAGTGCGTAAAACGACAAAACGAACCGAAACTCACACTACACTTATACTTTTTAGGCAATTTAACCCTTAAAACTGAAGGAGGCAAGAAAAATACCAATAGTTCCAGAAAGTAGCAGCAGCTCTCCTATCTCGAGCGCGGTCAAGGAGGAAAATGGCCGATACACCGTTCCCTTCGTACGGTAGTACCCAGAAAGGTACAAATTCTATGGCGGGAAAATAATCCAATCGTGAATCACCAAAGAAGACCCATCGAGTAGAATTGAATCCACCAAAACATGCAGCATCCCCAAAAATAAACGTTTACATCAATATTTTCTTGAATGTCGCTATAAATAGCCGTCAATTAATTTTTTAAATTAACGATATTTTCAAATAAATGTCAAACATTACGGTAGCCATCCATCATACCGACAGCAATATTGGAGGGGATAACAATTTTAGTATTCACCTTTGGAATGAACGAAGTCATTGACCCGATCCTAGACAGCCGTACTGAAAACTTAAACGCAGCCAAAAGAAATGTTTAACAAAATCATGTCGATTCTTGGAATTGATCATCTATTGATTTTTCAGGCGTCGCGTCGTCGCGGTACGAAATCTGCCGGCGCAGGATCTGGTCGTACGAATGGCAGTATTCCTGTACTACCCAAGGCAGGAGTTTGCTTAGCGGGACAATTTTAACACGATGGCGTGCTCTCCATATACGTCGGTTGGCAGGACCGTAATGAATGCAAGAAATCTTATTTAATTTTTAATACCCCAAAACTGCTAATCGTACAAATACGTCTAATCAAAAGCGTATAAAAAAATATATTATCCTAATACATGTACCAATATGCAATATATACAATATATACAGTAAATAACTCCTGGCAAATTTGGACCGTTACAAATTCCCCCCTGCTTAGAAAAGATTTTACCCAAAATCTTTAATTACGTTACTCATCGTCAGGTGGATGTGCTTTGAGATCCTTGATATGCCAAACACCGCAATACTTGCCATTATCATTCTTTAATTCGTAAGTCCAAGGCGATAATCTTTTCGATACGGTAAATGGTCCAAGAAACTTTGGAGCCAGCTTGGCTGTAAAGAATTTCGAGGCATCCGAAAGAACGTAGTTCTTACGCCAAACAAGTTGACTAGGCCAGAACTGCTCATTACGGCGACGAAGATCATAAACTTTCTTGTTCTTCTCGTAAGCCAAAGTCAGGTTATTCTTAATATCTGCAAACAGATTTTTAAACCCTTGAGTACGTTTCTCATCCACTGAAGTACGATCGAAGCTTACCGGACAATCTGAATCCTCCAATTTATTAATTGTTGGTAGCTCTCGGCCAAAAACAATAAAATTTGGCGAAAACCCGGTTACTTCATGGACAGCAGAGCGAATAGCACTACCAACACCTCCCAGATACCTATCCCAATTGCGATGATTCTCGGATACATAAGAACAAATCATAGTTTTTATAACCCTATTTACTCGCTCACATGGATTTGCCTGCGGATGATAGTTCGCAGTATACTTTATATAAACTCCATATCTTTGCACAAGAGTCTTGAACTCTTTGGATCGAAATTGAACACCATTATCAACAATAATTCTGGAAGGACATCCGAAAAGTAACAGGACGTAATCTTCCATAAAACGACAAATAGCTGAAGCAATTGCGGAACGCAACGGAAATAACAAAGTAAATTTGCTGAAACAATCCGAGACAACGAAAATGTATGAGAACCCAGAAACAGATCGAGGTAGGGGTCCCACCAAATCAGCACAAATAAGCTGGAATGGTTTAGAAATAGAGGGCTGAGAACTAAGCATAAGTCCAGCAGACTGTTTTTGTTCCGGTTTAATGGAAATACACACACGACATCGTCGAATATACGCCGCAACATCGGCTCTTATTTTGGGCCAATACACTGTCTTGCAAAGTTGCTGGTATGTTTTAAAAACTCCCATATGACAAAGCGAAATATGTGCTTCATGAATCAATAGTTTCCTTTTCTCGGAAGGAACAACTTCTCGCCAAGAATCCCTGTCACTAGCCAGTTCTGGAAACTTTGGTTTTACGTATTTGAACAGTCGCGCACCAGAAATACGAAACGTGGAGTATTTCTTTGGGAAATTCAATACCTTCTGGTAAAGTCCCTGAAACCAGGCATCTTTAACTTCCTTCAGCTGTTTCTCCTCTTCTCGAATGGATTCCAAAGTGTCGAGGATTGGAACAGTTCTAGAAAGTGTGTCCGGCACGATATGTTCTTTCCCCTTTCGATGGATAATTTTATAGTCGTACTACTGCATACGGATAGCCCATCCCGCCAGACGACCAGTTGGATTCTTTAAATTGTTTAGCCATACCAAACTGTGATGATCGGTTATAACAGTAAATTTTGAGCCTTCCAAATACGGACGTAATTTTTCTATTGCCCATATTACAGCGAGACAGTCACGCTTGGTAACAGTGTAGTGTCTTTCATTACGAGTTAAAGATCGAGAACAATAAGCGATGACTTTCTCTCCATCTGGATGCTGCTGACTGAGCACGGCGCCAATGCCGAAACCGCTTGCATCACATTGTACTATAAAAGGTAAGGAAAAATTCGGACAAGTCAGTACTGGTGCGGAAACAAGACAGTCCTTTAAGGCCTGAAAAGCATCTTCACAGGTGTGATCCCACTTAAATGGTTGGTTTTTCCGGGTCAGATTCGACAAAGGAGCTATTAACAAAGAAAAATTGGGGACGAAACGTCTATACCAAGAAGCTAACCCTATAATTCGGCGCACTTCAGTTACGTTAGATGGAGACGGAATCTGCAAAATAGCACTGATTTTCTCCGGATCCACGTGTAGACCATTACGATCAACGACGTAACCCAGATACTTAAGCTCTGGACGACAGAATTTGCACTTCCCCTTAGAAACGGTAAGATTGGCAGCTTTTAGACGCTTAAAAACTTCCGCCAAAACCTCCATATGTTTTTCAAAGGTAGGAGTAACAATAATTATATCGTCTAAATACACGAAGACATAATCTTCTAAGGCAGGTCCTAGCACTCTATGAATAAGTCGCTGCCAGGTAGCAGGGGCATTAGATAATCCCATTGGAAGTCTACGGAACTGGAAAAGTCCACGACCAGCAACTGTAAAAGCGGTAAGGGGTCTTGACGACTCGGCCAGGGGAACCTGAAAATACGCAGATTTGATATCGAGGGATGACAAGTAACGTGCGTCTCGGAGTTTATCAAGAGTGGCTGAGATATACGGAATAGGATAAGCGTCCTTTTCCGTAACTTGGTTCAGCTTACGGTAGTCGACTACGAATCTCCAGGAGACACCATCAGATTTCCTGACAAGGAGGATTGGAGAAGACCAGGGACTACAACTAGGTTCCACGATACCCTCCTCCAAAAGTGTGTCCAATTCGGCATTAATATGTGACTGCATCACTGGAGATACTGGATAGTACCTTTGCTTTATCGGCATTGACGTTGTGCAGATATGATGTTCGACCAAGTGTGTACATCCGAGGCGATCACCCATCTCAGTAAATACCCTGCATATGAATTCCTCAAGAGTTTGAGATTGTTCAGGATTCAGCTCGGTTCTTGGCTGTAAAGCACTACAATCAAGGGCTACAGATTTTTGATAATTATCTGCGGAAAATTCCCAGCTGCCATGCCTCAGATCTGGCAGAATTCCCATACGCCTCCAAAAGTCTGCGCCCAGAATCAGCGTATGATGCAATTCTGGTATAATGAGCACCCTAATGACCTTTATACGGCCTTCCACTTCCACCGGTAAAGTTAGAGAGCCGATACTCTCACACCTATCACCATTAGCAACCGTGCAGGACACTCTGTCTTGTTCATTAAGCTGAAATCCTAGCGGTTTTAATAAAGACCACCCAGGTCCACCTACTATACTTGCAGAAGCTCCGCTATCCAATAATCCACGTAGTGTCAACCCCAAAATATTGACTGTCAAGTAAGGTCGCTCGTCACCTTCGGCATGAGATAAAACAAAGTCCAAAATGGCTTGTTGGGAAGAATTTAACCTTGGGCTACTGGTGACCGTTGAAATTCGAGACATATCACGGTCCATTAATGTCTCCGATCCCCGTTTCCCGAATGGCCGGAACAACTAGGACAAGAACGGACAGTATACCCAAGCTTACCACATTTAAAACAATATTTGTTCTTTGGTCCTTTACACTGCGATGCTCGATGACCACTTTTCTTGCAATTCCAACATAATATTTCGGAGCACGAAACTCCACTCGCCGCACTCGTCGAAGCACCATCACTATAAACATAGGCCAAGTCTGGTTCTAACATTTTCTTATTCCTGGGAGGAGGAACAAAATTTTCAATGGCTTCTTTTCTTTCTTCTAACTGCCGACCCAAATCAATAAGTTGCTGAACAGACTCCACTTTCACCAATCCCAACTGACTGATAAAATGGGGAAATGTTTTTCAGTAGAACCTTAAGTTTTCGTTGCTCTGTTACTGGACAAGTCAATCGATTAAACATGTTTATCATCGTTGCTATATATAGCCCAATAGATTCCTTAGGACCCTGTGTTCTCTGTTTGATCTCATCAAAGAGGCGAACATTATAGTCGCTTGGCAGAAACTGTCTTCTTAAGTCAGCTACCAAGTCATCCCAGGACCTAACTCGATCTCTAATGGAATTATACCATATCTTGGCTTTACCAATAAATAAGTCGGATGCCGAAGCGCACAATTGAGCTTTAGATACATTTCTGGAAATACTTAATTCGAGAACATTCTCCAAGAAGGAATTCAAGGACGTAGACTCACCATCATATTTAAGGTTCCATAAGTAGACTGGGACCGTCTTAGGTGTATCTCTAGGTACAGGTACGCATGAGGGTTGTGGCAATATATTCCCACCTCTTCATTATCATCATCATTCTCTGAACTTTCTTCCCCTGAGGTAGAAGATTCCTCATCATCAACACTTGTCGAGGACAACAAATTGGCCAATTCCAGAGGACTATGAGTGTGAGAAAGACGCTTGTACTTCCTTGCTTTATGCTGTAAAGTTGAGTGAAGACCTAAAATTGACACAATTGTAGCGGACGGTTGACCTGTTTTCTCATCACTATCAGTCTTGCTACGATCTGCTCTACGATAGGCATGCCACCGCTTAGACGATATCTTTAAAAACTGTCCACTCTCCGAAGTATCAGCAAAATTCTTTACAAGTTCTTCAATTTCTGTTATTTTATTTTTAAGAGCTTTAACATCGGTTGCGAAGTCATAAGGATATGTGGGGTAAGTTAAAACTGATCCACTTTTTTCTAGTTTTAATAACTGACGTAAGGTCTTGCGCATCTCTGCCACAGTAGTCTCCTCAGTGACCTTTATTCCTCTAAAGGTGAGTTCGTACTCAAATTCGTCTCGATCCAAACGGTTCACCTCCATTTTCATTGTCATGTTAAAGTAGTATTCCTAATTTCTCACAAATTTTAATTAACAGTCTATTATTATAAGCTGTATATCAGAATAGCTCTAGAGTAAACACTATCACACTAAGTAAACACTATCACACTAAGGTAGCACTGTAGTCACACTACACTAATTTATTTTATTTATTATTATTTTTTTTTACGCACATTTTTTTTTATATCTAACCCTTGTTCAATTTTCAGACAAAAAATCGATATCACCACCGCTTAGGTAAGTATTATACGCGGGAAAAACATACACCAAAATATTTAACGAAAAGCGGTCACTACAACTCAGTGTACTAAAATAAACGAATGGGCTCCCAAAAAAATATGCAAAAACAAATGGTTTGTAATTGCTAGGTCAAAAGAGCTTGAAAACAATCCCTAGAAGCCAAAACAGGATAAGAAGGCAAAAAAATCAAAAAAGGAAAATTCCTTAAATTTAGGGAAATTTGAAAAATGGCAACACTGTACGCGTTATGGCCCCACGTTGGGCGCCAAATAAATTTTGCCACCTATCTGAACTATAGGGGGGTTCCAGCCTCCTATAAACAGAAGCGGTAAGGTGGTAAACTTTACGGAATGCTAGGCCAGCCGCAAGTCGGGAGTGGTCGTGCGGTTCAAGTAGAATAAACCGTAAAATATCAGGGCGCCAGTAACCTAAGAAAAATACCCGATTCCGTCAGAGAGATTTAGTACCCGGTTACAAGGTACCTAAAGCTTACCAATGTAGCAAAGTTCTTCATGTTTAGCCAAAAAAAAAAAATGCAGACACATTCTAGTTTAAATTGATTATTTAATTCCTTGCTTTAAATTATGGGGCACATATGTACATCGCAAAATACATAATCAAGGCCAATAAAATCAAATACAACTGCACGAATTCACATCGATAGGGAACCTTCGCAATATTAAGGCCAATACAGGTAAAGTTGTCCCCTATTCAATCGCTTAATATTATATTCAATATAAAAAAATAATCAGTAGTACCATTCGTGATCACGGCCGGTTTACATAGTACATCAGTACCAATAATTAGAAATTACCAACATAGTTAGGCATGTACCCAAAATAAGCTAAAAAATAAACTTAAATATGCCGCAGAACCCAAATGTCTTTTCCCTGTTTTTTTTTCTTTTTTAAATACCCATTAATTACTTTACTTTACACTCTTATCGAATAATACACCTGACACAATCTAATAATGTTACTCTTACCGAATTATGTAAATAATAAAATATATAATTCGAACAATACACCCCTGTCTTTATATTTCAAATAGCACATTTTTAACTTGAATAGTTAACTGCATTAATAATTTTTGGGGAGCGCCATAATATACATTCGGGACAGTACAGACGGAAGTTACTTGGGTGCCTGGGATGTGTTCATCAGGCACAACAAAAGAAGGTCATATTTCCTCCGATGGTAGCAGCTACGGGAAGAACCAACAGCACACCACAGTCGACACCAAACACCATAGGAAGAAGGAGTGGGACTGTTACCAAAGATGAACCCCCACCAAGGTGGAACGCCTTTACAAGGTGAACTTCGGGAGAAAATAACCCCGGGGAAAAACCCTAAAATGTGCGAAAAACGGTTTTACAAATTATAGAAGAGAGGTTTTAGTTTTCTTGCTCTCTTTTTTTTATTATTATATTATTATTATGATCATTATTATTTTCAGAGAAATATCTGGTTATTCAATTAAAATTAATCACTAGTACATTTAACCAAAACAAATACACATATTTTTTTTCTCTTCATACTTACACACTATCTTGTGTGGTTATCGAGTGGTAGGTATGTGTGAAGCTGGAGGGTTAAAATTCACTGAAGTAGAGGGAGGTTTTAGAAGTAGATGGTGGTTGGTTTTCCCATCTAAAAGAAAATTAGTCCATCTAAGCAATTTTGCGCGCATTTCGCATTGAAATAACGGGAAAACTATGAATGCATTAAAGAAAGAAAAAACGTAACGACTTACTTGACTTCCACGCAGTTGAATTGGAAAATCTGCTCTTGGATCCACCATTTCAAGCTGAGTAGTGCGTAAAACGACAAAACGAACCGAAACTCACACTACACTTATACTTTTTAGGCAATTTAACCCTTAAAACTGAAGGAGGCAAGAAAAATACCAATAGTTCCAGAAAGTAGCAGCAGCTCTCCTATCTCGAGCGCGGTCAAGGAGGAAAATGGCCGATACACCGTTCCCTTCATACGTATATAATACGCCATCAATAACACTATATATATTTCTTTGACTAATAAAGGGCGAACTGATTTTTACCTCAGTCTGTAAATAAATTAATGATTATTTTTTAATAATAGCTATTCTCTTCCCTAATAAGCTTACTTTAATCTCAGAATATCTGCTTCCCAATCGGAGTCACTATCACTATATTCTGGTGCTGAAATAGTACTATCATCAGATACATTTTTTCGTAGCGCAGACGTGGATTTCTGTATTTTTGATGAGGTTGCTTTTTGTAATCCTGAGGTGGAGGGTTGATGTAGTTCTAATATAGATGATTCAACCTCTTCAGCAGAATTCAAACTTGTGTCCTGAGGCGCATCTTCCACGTTCGTAATACTATCAGTGCAAAAAAAAAGAATCAATAATATTTTTTGTTACTTTACTCCATACTACTTTCCATAAATAATTCCTTAACTTCTTTACATTATTTGAAAAGATAAAAATTTTTACAATACACTGTGGGTTTTCAAAAGTGTAATAAGAATAACTTTTTTATTCAAATTTAATAACTTTTAGATATAGTATGACGACAACACTTCTATGTACAGGTGTGATTAAAAAAAATCCATCTTACAGTCTAAAGCTATTAGCGGATTCTTTATGACAAAATCGCTTAGACAGAGAACGACCTCTTTTTACCGCACCTATACAACTTATTGGCAATATATTTTTTGATCATACAGAATGAAGAATACATGTTCGAAAACGAGAACTAAATGTTCTTTACTTATTTCTAATGACTGAAAAATATCATAATAATCAACAGCCATGTCTAAAAACACAATGTTTAAACCCATATGTTAAATGTTCTTATTGATTTTAATAAAAAATTATTTTCCAACCTTTAGATTGGTATCACCTTGTGGGGCAAACCGAAATCCCCTAAGCAACAAAATTTTCATTTTGTCAGCTCAAAGAACTAATTCATTTATTTTTTTTTATTTTTCATAAAGAGTAGGTGGGGACTCTGCTAGCACGGTTTTCTGTTTTTTTAAGAGTCATTTTTTAGGTTTCCATACCTATCTCAGAAAATTTTCACTTTTTAGAGTAAATTGTTGCTAATAGGTACCAAAAAAACTACAAAATTCTTTACAGAATTTAATCCTTTTTCATAGGTACATCTGTATAAAAGTCTGTGTAGGGATGAAAATGTAAATTTTCTATTTTAAAATGAGTTCGATTGTACAGGAGAGCAACTGAGAAAATCACCGACGATATTTTGAATAGAAGACATCTTGGTGTAGATATTTTGAAAAATGTTCACATTGTTTGACAGCGTTTTTTGTAGGTACCTACTAAAAGTTCTTGTTGGTAAAGTCATTGTCTATTCTGCTAAAATTAAACTTCATACCTGCAGAACAACAAAAAATATTTAAAAAATAAACTGATATAAGTATACGATAATTAATAATTTTTTGCTCGTAAGATACTTTTAGAATCATATTTTCCAACTAATTATTCAGCATCTCTGCATGAGTGGTAGGTTTTCCAAGTCTGCTGTGAGTGTTGTACTATATGACCACAAGCTATGACCCACTTTTTAAATTTGTATCTAATAAAACTTTCAGTCACTTGACTTATCGACGTACCCCGTATATTTTCTTTTTGACATTCATTCTAACCGCCAAACAAAAGCAAGATTAAACACCGAAAATTACAATGAAAGAAAAACACAAAACTTTTTTGTAGAAGATTTTGTAAGTTTCCTTTTTTATGTCAACAATTTAGCCGAACGTTTCAAAATCTAATCAAAATCAAGATGAACCCCACCCATGGTAACTTTTAATGGCAAATTCAGGAGCACAAACATTTTGACTAACAAACCTATAATATGAGGTATTTTTAGAAATAATTCGATTCCTAGGCTGACAAAACATTGAGAATTCTGAATATTTATATAAGCATACCCAAAGTATGATCGAGTAGAATACCACTCATGCTTGTAATTTTTTATAAAATAAGCTCTAATATTAAATTATACATAAAGGGTAGTTGTAATGATGTTGCTTTTTACAGCAACGGAAAATGTATTTTTGGTTTTAGTTTAAACCCTTTTATTACGCCTTTTCATTTATTGCGTGTAAAAAAAATTCGACTTACCCAACTTCAAGCTCGATTTCCAAGCATTCCTCACATTTTGAGACCTGTTGCTTCTTTTATGCACTTTTGCAAATGTTCTCGGCATTATGAACTAAATTCAACTAATCACTAATAACAATCACTCACTAAACGCAAAGAAAAAACTGCGAAAACACAAATCGCAACACACCACAAAGATGAAAATACGAAAGTAAAATGAACCGGTTTTATAATATAATGTGCCGAAATACTAGAAAACGGCTTGCAACTACTTTCAAGGGCAAGGAGGGTGAAGCGGTGGAGCGTAGATAAATAATTTTATGATGCACAATAAAACCAAAATTTTATTCCTAGGAATGTGTTCTCCGAATATTGATCTGTAATTTGTCACATTTTTAATTGATATAATTTTCTGGTGTTTAATTATGCATTAAGCATGTTTATTGTAGGAGGATAGGAACTTATTATTCTCTGCCTGTCGTACTTCTGCTGCTGTGTCCAGATCACGTGGGATCTCAACTATAGACTTGCACGAATTCTTTAAATTTAGCCGCGAAGAAGTAAATTAGATGTTAAGGGTCCTTTTAAATAATAATCAAACTAAAATTAAAACTAAACTAAACTAATAGTTGGGGAGTGAATAGCGAACACACATGTAACCAATAGATAAAAATAAAAACAGTTAAATAATAAATTTAAGGTGTTTTATTTCATTTCAAGAATTCTAGCTATAACAAATATATTATTTTACTATTTCAGTTTTTGGAATCCAAGAATTGTATGATTTGTCCATTCCTAACCATTTAACATAAACTTTGTCTCCTTTTCGTCTTAATACTTTTTCAATTAGATACACATCAGGATGTTTCACTTTTTGCAACTCCTCTTCATAAAAACCTCCTTGAATATCATTATTGTTTTCATCTTTCAGTAAATAGACTCAAGGGTTAGTTAATTTCATTTCTTTAACTTGGAAAACTTCATTAGACCAATTTGGAGTATACCCTTTTCTAAAAGACTCTCTATATTTACTTATTCGAACAAATTCGCTTTTTTATATTGTGGGTTTTTGGGATCAAGGGTTTTTGGAAAAGTGTAAATATGTTTTAGAATCTGCTTTTCATTATTTTTATTAACTTTATCAGGTGCTAACCCAATTGTGTTATGCTTTGTATTATTATACCTTAACACAATATCGTTTTAAATCTCTAACCATTTGTAATTTCCCTGTAAGCTAAAATTTTTCCACATATGATTTTTTAATGTTCTATTTACTCTTTCCACAATACTTGCTTTTAAATTTGAGAATGTACTATAGTGATTATTTTATATCTATTCATGAACTCTTTAAAATCCTCATTAAAAATTTTTTTTCCCATATGTCAACAAGACCTTTCGCCTGGTGAATTTTTTCAAAAATCTTGACTAACGTTGCTAGTTGCTGTAACGTTTAAAATATGTCTTTCATATTATGCAATAATACCATAAAATGGTGCGAGAAATTTTTCTGTGAACCATTTAGCGATTTATTGTTATATCTGTATACTAAGAATATATTACGCTCTTTAGACAGCCTCACTGAGGATAAAGATAGTGGACCTTGATTTGTAAGACCTCCCTACAAAAAGGGGCAATTTGAGCTGTGAAACTATCTTCCAGCGTCTTTTGGAGACCCTTTTCAATCTTTTTATCCGGTCTAATCAAATAATGTAATGCCGACTTAAATAAAAAGTAGTAGTAAATTTTTTCAAGATATATGGATTTATACTAAAATAAGAAGAGGGTTGATTCCGTCTTGCACTTTTCTTAGCGGTATTTTGAAAAACGCGTTTTACAAATACCCACAAAATGGTGGTGCTAAAAATAATATCTTTCGACCACCCCCGTGTTTCGAAAATATAAGACTTAGCATAAGAAAAATAAACGTTATTATTGTTTAAGAAGTTTTGAATGGGACTTTGTTTTAGTTTTAAAAGTGTTAGAATAGAACATTTTGTATTAACGGCAGCTATATTTAGATATAAGCCCTTTATCCGGATGCATAATTTTCAGGCATAAATATCAACGGTAGTTTTAATACTTTTATTCTAGTTTTGCATTAAAAACATATACTATACAGGGTGCAATCGGAAAAAAACACCATACAATTGTTCTATTTATTAACACTAGTAAAAATTATTTCTTTACGTTATAAGCTAAATATATCAATGGGCGCGAGAGTCATTTCGGTAAGAGGCGATATATTATCTCTATAAAAAAAGGCTTTTCTAAGAATATTAGAACATATTCTCTAGCTGCTGAAATTAAATATAAATGCAATGTTTAAAAATAAGTGTGGATAAAGGGTAGAACATATGTGATTTTAGATATCGTAGGAATTTTAATCATAATATTTAATAAGAACTAACTATTATTTATACCATATCTGGAATGTTATTTTACAAATAATACCAAACGACAGTTTCTAACACTTTTTATTTTAGTTTTGTATTAATACATAAAAACAAATTGTGCGGTTATTTTATTATTTTTTATAATTAACTATTATATCTCCTAAACCTAAGGTTTTACAGGGTGTTTAAATAAATACTAACAGCAATTTCTAATACTTTTGTTTCAACATAAATTATACAGGATGAAATCAAAAATTATTAGCGCTAATAAAATTCTATAACATTGAGTCTTTGAAGTTCCTTAAGAATAGCCATTACTTTTGGGGTGGTAACACCCGAAGTATTGCTTTTTTCTAAATACTTCAGACGCTCCACCAGCTCATTAGCATTATCGTATTCTTCTACTGCATCCATTTCTACATCTGTTTCATTTTCTTCCTCGTATTCTTCCTTACTTCGATAGTCGCATTCGTCAGCGGTGAGTGTTTTTTGACTTTTAAGTTTACATAATTTTTTCATTAGGGCTTTTTGGTTCTCCATTTCAAGTTGTTTCTTTTCTTCCTTACCCTCCATTCTTGAGATATATCTTCTTTTCGGAGGAAACAGTTTGGAAATGATATGGGTATATTTCCACCCTTTGGAGGCTAAAATGTTCTCGTCTCCATTGAAACCCTTTCGGTGTGCATGTGTAATCAATAAAAGCTTCTTATAACTATTCAAATCATTTGAATTAAATTTTACTGGTTGATTTGTAGCTAATAAATTAAACAATCCATCCGTCAGCAAAAATTTTTCTTTCCCTATTATGAGAACGTTATCTTTTATTACAATAGGGATATTTCCAAGAAATAACTTAGACCCCTCTGTCCTTACCACCATTTTTAACAGCTGGTGTTTCAAGAAGCTGATACTTTATCTTGTCGGCATACATCTTATCACTATGACATTCAGTTCTCAACTAAAACCTTTAATCTGGACATATCCTTTTATCCTTCAAAACCTCGTTGTAACACATACAGGACAACGTCATGACGTTATCCGGACAGCAACAGGACATTAACAGGACAACAACAGGGCAGTAATCGGACAAGAATAGGAGGGTTCACAGGGCGTTAACGGGACGTCACACAACACAACGACAAACTCCATGAGAAAAGTTAGAATTCTTTTGAAAACAGGATCTTTTCTATCAATTACTTGAGGGTGAGAATCGTTTAAGTTTCGAATAATTTTGTACCACCTGCAATAGAATATTTGTTGAAGTTAGGTTTGATTGTTTAAGGTAATAAAACATATAAAGGACTTAGTTTAATTCTTTGTTTAATACATCTAGCTACATTTCTATGGATAATTTTTCTCAGAGTTTTAAGTTTCTCTGAAGTGTTGGAAAAGTTCGACGAACGAAAGACCATACTGTCACAACAAATACTGAAACCAAGCTGTATAGACCGAATTCAGTAAAGAGAAAGTTTCTTCCTGATTGTAACTCTGAGCCCTATGGATATAAGAAGCAAAGAACAGATTGTAATTAAATAATAAACTCGGATATAACAAATATATAAAATTGTAAAGTAAATGTAATTAATAAAGAAACTTAAAATATAGAATTAATTTGTTTAAGTAAACATGGTTTTTGCTTTGAAAGAATCGTTTTTACCAATAAAAATCGAGCTGGGGCGCGCTTGAGGGATCAGTTCACGTCTGCCAGCTCTGCTAAGGTGTTATTTTGCAATCACAGTTTCTTATCACAACACTTATAAATTTTTGTTAAAAACAGTATAAATATTATAATTATAAAAATATTAAACAATAACACTAAAGGCGCTGTTCGATTGAAAACATTATGAGAGTGGAGGGGGCCTGAAGGTCATCTAACAGATACAAATAGAGACACAAAAATTTCTTCTTTTAGTCTGTATACAGTACTTCCAGAATACTACATAGTAATTTATTTGCTCAAAATGCAATCACCAAAAAGTGAACGTCAAATTGTAGTTGTATATCCGTTCTCTGTAAACGGCCGTCAGATGTGTGCCAATTGCGAAAATTGGGAATTGCTCGTGGGACAAATGGGTTTCTGTGAATGGTGTCAAAATGAGCACAGAAAGGAGCAGGAAGGACAGTTATCATTATCATCGCATATCACCCAACCCGCTCAAACCCCAATCATCTTAAGCGGAAGAGGAGATTTGTTAGAGCAGCAGCAGCGACAGCAAAATTCCATCTCTTCTACAGAAGAAGAAGTCAACGGAGATGGTTCATCATCGCCGTCGTCATTACCGTCAGAGTGGTCACCAGGTAGAACATCGCTACCGGATGCCCCATTCGACTCTTCTGATGAAGAGTATATGCGCGAAATAAGTGGCGATGATGAAGATGAATATGATACAGAACAAGGTTTTCGAGCCATATGTTTAAGGAGAAGCGAACTTATACAACTTGGATATAGTCCATAAATGTAATTTTATATATTTTTAGTTTGTTTATGAAATAATAAAAATCTTCTTGTACTAAATATGTTAATTATTTACCATACATTTGAACTAACAAATCGCTCTTGATATATATAATATTTCTGTGGTTCCGTTGTAAAAACCTTGCTAGGATACTTCCATTTTTCCAATTCTTCTTTGAAAACGGTATCTATCGAGTATTAGTTGTTGAAAGTTACTTAGTATCTCTATACCAGGTTCACTAAACTTACAGACTTTTAATTTGTGAGCATTTGATTTTAAATGAGAAGTCCAACATGCATTTGAGACGCTGACATCACAGTCCAGGCAGTGGCGCACTTTTTCTTGTGAGAAAATTTTTTTATTAACTAAAAATAATAAATTCAAATAAAAATAAGAAAATGTTAAACAAAAAGAACTCACCATCAATTATGTAATCATCCAGATTTGAGACATATTTATTTTCTAAGCAATCTTCTTTAATATGTCGCACTAGACTTTGCTTTTGCTTAAACTCGCGTAAACACAGTGTGCACAAGAAGGAAATTTTGTACACTGAGGAAATAAAATGCTGACTTTGGTTTAATATCGAAAAATATATACACAAAAAACTCTAAAATAAACCGAGCGGAATATAAGTATGAAGAGTTGTATTATATGGAGCTCAAATAAAGAGAACTTCAAGACAACTCGTCTGGGCGGGGCTTAACGGTCAAAACAGGTGGTCGACCTGACAGTACCAGGCAGTGCATGTGCGCGGGGAAGAATCCCGTCAGGGCGGGGCATGCCCATGCGCATGTCTACTGCGCAGATGGAAAAAACGAAAAATATAAAAGTTTTTTAATAATGTTTTTTTATATATTTCCAACCCACCCACTTTTAAGAATATATCTCCAATAGTAAAGCTACAAATTAAAAACCTTGTTGTTAGGTGGACCCTTTCTCTCGCTTTTTTCTACATATAGTAGGAGCTTGCTTCACACTATATTGAGTCGCGTATCTTTTTATCTTTCAGTAGTACAACGCTCGCATTTTAACCGCACTTACGTAACACGCTGTAGTACAATGAAATTAGCTATGAGTGAAGCTTGCGTAAAAAAGTGTCTCAAATGACTTTTCTAGAGTTTAGTGAGCTTTGAAACACGATTCATTCCGACACGGAAGCATTATTACTGGATTTATGATATTCCTACAAGACCAAATTCTCCTAGCGGGTTGCCCGAATCCACCACGTTCACTAGCGATACAGCAGCGCACCCTGATACACTGGAAAGCAATTCAGCAGTGGGCGTCAATGCAGCTTCGAGCAACACCACCCTGACAGCCAACACCACCCTCACAGCCAACAGCAGCGCGCCAAACTGTTCGAGTGAGTGTGATATTCAAGTGAACTATTTGGGGTGTTCACCAGTGCGACGAAAACAACCGAAAAGGTTATGTAAACATATTTTTAATTATAAGTATAATTTTTAGTTTTGCGCCATTTATGACTATTTTTCCCCAATCTGAATATATATATATATATATATATATATATATATATATATATATATATATATATATATATATATATATATATATATATATATATATATACAGGGTGTTTCATAATTGAATGCTGATCCTTAAGGGTGATAATCCTTGGATGATTTTAAGAAAAATTCTTTATATGAACATAGGTCCGCAACAGCTTTATTTCTGAGATACAGGGTGTTGAAATTTAAGAAAAAAATCTGTTTTTCTTCAATATCTCTAAAACCGCTTTGTATTTTTGTTTTAAATTTTGGTAGGTGCAAAGTACGCTTAAAAATACATTTTCTTCAGGATAAAGGTTTTTTTAATTTTCATCAGTGGCGTCCCTGTTAACATGCCCTGCAATATTTTTAATCAAAAAAATGATACGCCACTGTTTTTTTTTAAATAAATATTATTTTTATAATTGCCTTCTATCTTCTCATAAAAATGGTCTCTTGACTTTTTTTTATCCGGCGTACGGTTTTCGAAATAAAGTTCATTCATTTGCTTGTCCCTATGTGATTTTTTTCTTGTAGTCTCAATTTCGCAATTTGTGGTAACCAAAGCATCTAGGCTAGATTTTTATATTTTATAGTAACTAACTATTATTTAGTTCTAATAATAAGCACGCATAAAAATACATTTTTTATTTGTAAAAACTTAACCATTTTGGACAAAATATACCAAAATTAAATTAACTGTTTGCGTTTATAAAACAACGAAATGTGTTGTTAGCATACTAGATGTTTCTAGCCTACAAAATAATCCCACTCTTTAACGGCTTTAATTACTAGAACTAAATAATAGTTACTATAAAATATAAAAATCTAGCCTAGATGCTTAGGTTACCACAAATTGTGAAATTGAGACTACTAGATAAAATCACATAGGGAGAAGCAAATGAATGAACTTTATTTCGAAAACCGTACGCCGGATAAAAAAAAGTCAAGAGACCATTTTTATGAGAAGATAGAAGGCAATTATAAAAATAACATTTATTTAAAAAAAAACAGTGGCGTATCATTTTTTTGATTAAAAATATTGCAGGGCATGTTAACAGGGACGCCACTGATGAAAATTAAAAAAACCTTTATCCTGAAGAAAATGTATTTTTAAGCGTACTTTGCACCTACCAAAATTTAAAACAAAAATACAAAGCGGTTTTAGAGATATTGAAGAAAAACAGATTTTGTTCTTAAATTTCAACACCCTGTATCTCAGAAATAAAGCTGTTGCGGACCTATGTTCATATAAAGAATTTTTCTTAAAATCATCCAAGGATTATCACCCTTAAGGATCAGCATTCAATTATGAAACACCCTGTATATATATATATATATATATAGGGTGTTATGAAATTCACTACATATATTGAAACCAGTAAATCCTGACTTCAATTCACATTGGGGAAAAATAGTCATAAATGGCGCTTCGCGATAATAAGCCGGGTATCGCCCCTCAAAAAAATTTGTTTAATCACTGGTAATAAAACACATGGCCGTATAAAGAACAGTTAGCTAGGTGCCGTGTTGCCAGGTCTTTTAACAATATTTCGGGTCTTGAGCAATATACGACCCCTCGAATTTTCAACAAATACAAATTTTAATAGCTTGTCAGACCTCCGGTCGAAACGATAACGAATCGTTTGTGCACTTTATTAACACCGATGAAATGTAAACAAACTTATTTCCGTCTCTTCAATATATTTTTGGGAAAAAAAAATTTCTATTTGATAGTAATCTGATGAGAAACTGTGAGGTAAATAGTTGTTATTAAACCCCATGGGCAAAGAAACATAGTTAAGTGAAGTTTTACAACCTATAAACAATTTTTTTAAAATATGGTTTATCCGACAATTTTTTGCTTTAATGTGTTTCTTTTGAGGTAAGCTTTTTAACAAATCCAAAAATGTTATGAAATTCGTCGTATATTGCTCTAGAACCCAATATTTCTATGTAACAAGTTTCAAGAACTAATATTTTTATTACATTACCTTTAAATAAAAAAATCCTAGTAACTCTCCTACATTATTCTCACTTTCACAAAGTTAAAATACTACCTATAACACAAATTTAATAAAACACTCTAGAGAACAGCTGCTTAAACCAACAAATAACTTCAACTAACTACCAAGGAATTAGTGTTTTTCTAATTTAAAATAAACACGCGCGAACGATATTTTGTTAATATTAAATGGCTTTAACTTTTGTTAATATTTAACAGCTTTAACTTTAACACAAGAATAATGTACACACGATATTATTAAACTCTTCACAATACATCTTTCGCTTGGATTAAACAGCTGCAACTGACGTACGATATCGATTTCTGCCGGCCACTCCATTTACCAATCAGAGAGGCGCTTACTGTGCGGTATGGAGTCAACAACCCTTCAGCCTGGCTTCGGCGGCTACATAATATCTCACCGTCGCGTCGAAAGAGATCTAATATTATTATGTATTTAAATACAATATTTTTTTACCAAATTTCCTTCTTTAATCAAAGATTTTGGTTACAATTTTATAATACTGTGTAGTTGTGTTCCATTAGTGTGATAGTAAATTATGTGAAACCATATTTGCGACTACCGTCTGTAAATGTGTTAAAATTAGTGGGATACGTTTTAATTTCTACAGTTTAAGCTAGTAGGAATAATTCTTATCGCATTATTAACGTAACAGGTAATTCATAATTGTTTGTGTTACCGTATAACATTGAATATTCTATTCTGCTTACAATATCAACCTAATTTCACGAATGCATATTTTCCCATATTCAGTAAATTGCTGTTAAATTAAAATAGACATTTTTGGTAAAATATATCTGTGGAATTAAAAATTGGATTATTTTCGGTTTTCACTACAATTGATACAATGAGATTTCACGATAATATTTAAGTTTGGCAACACCCTGGCTGGATCATTTGTTTTTCTTCATAATATTTGAAGGTATGATGTCGGACTCTTAAGGAGCGTCGGATACGGGGGTGGTTTAGGGTATTTTTTAAAATAAAAAAAAGTGCGATTTGAGGGGGAAAAAGTATTGGGTATGTCTGTAGACTACCCCAGGAGTCACTCATTCAAATATATGCAGTGAATTTCATAACACCCTGTATATATATATATATATATATATATATATATATATATATATATATATATATATATATATATATATATATATATATATATATATATAATATTATTTAATAAACCAAAAGTATATGTAAAAGGTGTTGAAAAGACAAAATTTTTACAAACAGTTTTAGATAGCGAAAACATTATTAGCATTCCGACTTCTAATGAGCCCAAATTAAGTAAATATAAGAAGGTTCCTGATTGTTATTTTCATAAAACGGTACAAGCTTGCCCCTGTGCATTAGAGAATGTAAAACTATTATACAATTATAAGAATTGCTACCAATTTATCACCTGAATTAAAAATTATGTTGTGTGTAAATTGCAACTATAAACACCAAGTATGAATAAAAATAATTGTTAAACTGAATGTAAAAATATTATGTATATACTAGTTATAAATGAAATTTATTTTTCATTATGCTTTTAATTTATCTGTCGTAAAATGATAAATAAAATTCTATCTATCATTATGCTTTTAATTTATCTATCGTAAAAATTAAGTTAATAAAATGGTAAATGTGAAGGGAATTATAAACACAAAGTTGTGACTGCAAATATTTATTAAACTAAATCTATTAACAATCCAAGTTGTATATTTATAATGGTCCAACATTTTTAAATGTATAGTTATACTGTTTAAATAATTTTGCAGAGTTAAATCTTCAAAGAAAACCTCACACGCTTTGTTCTACAGTTGTTTGGTCAATTCTATGGTTTGCGATTTTCTGCACATCCGGTTTATTACACAGACGTCTGATAAAATAATCATATGTAGAACTTGCTCACACACTTTACATTAAATTTCATCTTTACAACAATCCATGGCACGCTTATAATGGGTGTTCACATGTATGTGTTTACCACATTGTTGTTCTATGGCTAATAAAAAATAACACTCGTGACACTGACTGTACATGCCACCCGCCATGGATGTGATTAATATGTATGATTGCATTACGCACACTTCACGTTTTAAATAGTTCCCTTTCACAGCTTCTGAAGCGTTAATTTTTTTAATTTTCACTAACCCTTCTTCTCCACAACCACTTCCCAGAATAATAGAAAGCTATTTTAAAGACAGAAAGCTAAAAATGGCAGGAGAGGAAAGAGCCGTATCAGCTGGAGTCCCTCAGGGATCTGTACTGGGCCCAACCCTATGGAACATTCTGTACGACGGAGTCCTACGGCAGGACCTGGGAGATGGAGTTAGGTCAGTGTGTTTTGCCGATGACCTGGCTGTTTTGACGGGAGCTGAAGACGAAGAATTCCTTATATTCAAAACCGACGAGGCGCTTAGGAGGATAGACAGATGGCTTCAGAGACACAAATTGGAACTTGCCCCAGAGAAGACAGAGGCAGTTATCTTAAAGGGGAAAAGACAAAGAGCACATATAAGATTTAGCATAAGAGGAGTAACTATAACACCAAGACCATCGTTAAAGTACCTTGGTATAGTGCTGAGTGGATATGGGACCTTTGGGGAGCACCTGAATATGAGTATTCAAAAAGCCGAGAAGAGTCTCGCATCATTATCCCAACTGATGCCTAATATAGGCGGCCCACGTAGCTACAAAAGGAGGGTTTTGAGCGGAGTACTTCACTCAGTACTCTTATATGGAGCGCCGGTGTGGTACCAGACCATGAACATAAAGAGACAGCGAGATAAAATGACAAAAATTCAAAGGAAGATTCTTATAAGAGTTACTAGCTCCTATCGCACCGCGTCCACAAAGGCTCTCCAGATGATTACAGGCATTACACCTATTCACCTACAAGTGGAGGAAAGAAGACGCCTATATGAAGCAGAAGGAGAAAGGTCTACCGTCAAGAAGAACGAGCGACAAAGAACGATGAACAAATGGCAGGACGAATGGGATGCAAATGAAACGAAGGGGCAATGGACCAAAAGACTAATCCCTAACATACGGCTATGGGTGGACTGCGAACACCGGAATACGGACTACTACACTACCCAAGTCCTAACAGGACATGGCTCGTTCCAAAGCTACCTGAACAGAATTGGAGCAGCTGAAAACGATCACTGCATATACTGTGGAGAAACAGATACGCCCGAACACACAATTTTTGAATGCCAAAGGTGGACTACCCACAGAGAAAGAATCTATCTAACTTTGGGACGGCAGTTGAACCCGGACACTCTTGTTGCAAATATGGTGGAGAGCGAGGAGAAGTGGAGAACAATACAGGAATTTCTGAGGTCGGTAATGGAAAGAAAGGAAAAGGAGAGAAACGAGAGAGCGAGAGGAAACCATAACCCCTGACGGTATTATGACACGAGGAAAGTAGAGGAACATAAGTGCAGACGATTGACAACCCAATACCTAGACAGGAGGTAAAACAGGCCGAACCCCTAATCACATGCTGTGGACGGGGGACGTAGGCTGAAGAATCTAAGACCGCCCGATACTAGCGAAGATATGCCAGAAATGGCGCTTCCGTTGGATCATTGGGAGATGTCCAGTGGAGCCACTTGTTCGAAGCGTGCTGCGACTACGCCCCCATAAAGAAAAAAAAACTTCCCAGAACTTCTTCCTCGGTGCCGGAGTCATCTTCATCTTCATCCTCATCATTGTTTTATTTTATTCCGAAATTAGTAGAACACTTTATTACTTCAGAACTAATATCGTTTAACTGAAATTATCAACCTTTTATGCTGCAACCCCTTCTCTCCTATCCCTTCTATGCATAGTTTGGAGTGGGAAATTAGCGCGCGCCTTGCAGGTAGGGGTCAGATGCTTGAAGGCGGGGTTTAGGTGGGGACGACCACTCAGATGCTTGGAGGCGGGGCTTGGGTGGGGGTCGACCAATCCGGTGCTTGGAGGCGGGGCTAGAGGGATTTGGCCGGTGCAGATGGCGCTCCCACCCCTTAAAAAGTGGGGGTAGAAGTCAGTGGCGGGGTGGGAGGCGCCATCTGCACCGGCCAAATATACCTACTACTACAGACAGCTCCCCGATATTTTCTTCACTTTTTTATAAATTTTCCTGTCGTTATTTCTTTACCTTGTCTCATTCCTTGGGGTTAGAGGTTTCACGCAGGTGCTATTTGCAGCCTCCGTGGCGATGTTTGTTGGTTGTTGTCCAGAAAACCCTGGGTCTCCTGACAAAAAACCGCAAATGTGCTAGCAGGTCCCTGGTCTGTGAACTCTTTGTGTTTTTTTTTCAACTTCCAAGTTTCGCATCGAATAACTTGGTTATGTGCTACTGATGAGTGCTAATAAGCACGAAACACGTGTCTAGCACTACCTTACAGACAGCTCCCCGATATTTTCTTCACTTTCTTATAATTTTTCCTGTCGTTATTTCTTTACCTTGTCTTATTCCTTGGGGTTAGAGGTTTCACGCAGGTGCTATTTGCAGCCTCCGTGGTGATGTTTGTTGGTTGTTACCCAGAAAATCCTGGGGTCTCCTGACAAAAAACCGCAAATATGCTAGCAGGTCCCTGGTCTGTGAACTCTTTGTGTTTTTTTTCAACTTCCAAGTTTCCCATCTAATAACTTGGTTATGTGCTACTGATGGGTGCTAAAAAGCACGAAACACGTGTCTAGCACTACCTTACAGACAGCTCCCCGATATTTTCTTCACTTTTTTTTTTATAAATTTTCCTGTCGTTATTTCTTTACCTTGTCTTATTCCTTGGGGTTAGAGGTTTCACGCAGGTGCTATTTGCAGCCTTCGTGGTGATGTTTGTTGGTTGTTGCCCAGAAAACCCTGAGTCTCCTGGCAAAAAACCGCAAATGTGCTAGCAGGTCCCTGGTCTGTGAACTCTTTGTGTTTTTTTTTCAACTTCCAAGTTTCCCATCTAATAACGTGGTTATGTGCTACTGATGAGTGCTAATAAGCACGAAACACGTGTCTAGCACTACCTTACAGACAGCTCCCCGATATTTTCTTCAGTTTTATATATATATATATATATATATATATATATATATATATATATATATATATATATATATATATATATACAGGGTGTTATGAAATTCACTGCATATATTGAAACCAGTAAATCCTGACTTCAATTCAGATTGGGGAAAAATAGTCATAAATGGCGCTTCGCGATAATAAGCCAGGAATCGCCCTTCAAAAAAATTTGTTTAATCACTGCACGCCACTGGTAATAAAACACATGGCCATATAAAGAAGTTAGCTAGGTGCCGTGTTGCCAGGTCTTTTAACAATATTTCGGGTCTTGAGCGATATACGACCCCTCGAATTTTCAACAAATACAAATTTTAATAGCTTGTCAGACCTCCGGTCGAAACGATAACGAATCGTTTGTGCACTTTATTAACACCGATGAAATGTAAACAAACTTATTTCCGTCTCTTCAATATATTTTTGGGAAAAAAGACTTTATATTTGATAGTAATCTGATGAGAAACTGTGAGATAAATAGTTGTTATTAAACCCCATGGGCGAATAAAAATAGTTAAGTGAAGTTTTACAACCTATAAACAATTTTTTTTGGTAAAATATGGTTTATCCGACAATTTTTTTGCTTTAATGCGTTTCTTTTGAGGTAAGCTTTTTAAAAAATCCAAAAATGTTATGAAATTCGTCGTATATTGCTCTAGAACCCAATATTTCTATGTAACAAGTTTCAAGAACTAATATTTTTATTACATTACCTTTAAATAAAGAAATCCTAGTAACTCTCCTACATTATTCTCACTTTCACAAAGTTAAAATACTACCTATAACACAAATTTAATAAAACACTCTAGAGAACAGCTGTTTAAACCAACAAATAACTTCAACTAACTACCAAGGAATTAGTGTTTTTCTAATTTAAAATAAACACGCGCGAACGATATTTTGTTAATATTAAATGGCTTTAACTTTTGTTAATATTTAACATGTTTAACTTTAACACAAGAATAATGTACACACGATATTATTAAACTCTTCAAAATACATCTTTCGCTTGGATTAAACAGCTGCAACTGACGTACGATATCGATTTCTGCCGGCCACTGCATTTACCCATCAGGTAGGCGCTTACTCTGCGGTATGGAGTCAACAACCCTTCAGCCTGGCTTCGGCGGCTACATAATATCTGACCGTCGAAAGATATCCAATATTATGTATTTAAATAAAATATTTTTTTACCAAATTTCCTTCTGTAATCAAAGATTTTGGTTACAATTTTATAATACTGTGTAGTTGTGTTCAATTAGTGTGATAGTAAATTATGTGAAACCATATTTTCGAGTACCGTCTGTAAATCTGTTAAAATTAGTGGGATACGTTTTAATTTCTACAGTTTAAGCTAGTAGGAATAATTCTTATCGCATTATTAACGTAACAGGTAATTCATAATTGTTTGTGTTACCGTATAACATTGAATATTTTATTCTGCTTACAATATCAACCTAATTTCACGAGTGCATATTGCCCATATCAAATAAATTGCTGTTAATTTAAAATAGACATTTTTGGTAAAATATATCTGTGGAATTAAAAATTGGATTATTTTCGGTTTTCACTACAATTGATAAAATGAGATTTCACGATAATATTTAAGTTTGGCAACACCCTGGCTGGATCATTTGTTTTTCTTCATAATATTTGAAGGTATGACGTCAGACTCTTTAGAAGCGTCGGATACGGGGGTGGTTTAGGGTATTTATTAAAATAAAAAAAAAGTGCGATTTGAGGGGAAAAAAGTATTGGGTATGTCTGTAGACTACCCCAGGAGTCACTCATTCAAATATATGCAGTGAATTTCATAACACCCTATATATATATATATATATATATATATATATATATATATATATATATATATATATATATATATCCAATAGGTGCCTGTAACACTGGTAATAGGGACACCACACAACGCTGACATATTTCAGTACGCTAAGGATTATACTTACGGACACATTTATAATTGTTTTATACAATTCGGATCTGAAAAATCTCGTGTGTGTCATACTATAAATCCATAAACCTCCATTGCTCTATTAATAATGTTTATTACATGATTGTTAAATGATAAACTAGAGTCAAATGTCACTCCAAGGTCTCGCACCTCTTTAACTCTGTTCAGTTCCTAGTTATTTATTGTATAGTTGTATATTATTGGGTGCTGTTTACGTGAGAAAGTAATAACTGTACATTGGTGCTTTAATTGAATCACACTTACGATATGGTTTGTGCTTTTGGGGTTCATGTGCAGATTATTTATTTAATATGGTTTTTGTACTGCAAAAGAGGGGTATCAGATACATGTGTAGGGCTAAGCCTAGAGACTCGTGCCGACATCTTTTTTGTCTCATAAAATTTTAACATTGGCGGGTTTGTTCATACTGGAAACTGTATGCCTGGTACATAAGAAGTTTAAAAATGAAATTATATTACCACCACCTTATGATTCTAGAATAAAATTTGTCACAACGCTGCCAATTCCATCTTCGACATTGGTTAAAAACTCTTTAGTATATAATGGTAGAAAACTTTTTAATCGCCTGCCGGTTCAGTTGAGACAAATTGTTTGTGAACGACGATTTAACAGAAAAGTAAAGCAGCTATTGGTGGGTAAGGCCTACTATAGTGTCCCGGAATTTTTTAATGATAGACGCTTATGATTTTTTTTTAGATATCAGTTCAGTACATTGTTTGTTAATATGTTATATTTTGTCGTATTTTGAAATGGTTGACGATATGTATTATATTGTGTTTTGATGGTGTTGGTTCGTCATCACTGTAACGAGTCTGTTTTTTTTTCTGTTAATGATAGTGACTATTGTTTGTTTTGCGCCAATTGGCTATGTATTTGTATAGATGTTAAGTTAGCTTTGTTTATGAACGGTTGTCGTTTTGCAACAATAAAGCATTTTTGATTTGATTTGATTTAGATATATTAAAGTATAACTTATTTATTCTTGACCATTCTGTAATCTTATCTAGATCTAGTTGTGAACTGAAGGCAGTCTCTTATGGAGTTAATTTTATAATAAATTTTTAGATAATCTGCATATAAAAGATATGATGCGTGTGTAATTACTGTAGTTAAACTGTTTATATAGGAGCGAAACCAGGTTGCAACCTTGTGGAACACCCGATGTAGAACAAAATGACAAAGATGAGTACCCCCTTAGGGATACCCGCTGCTCTCCATCTGACAGATAGGATCCGATCAGCCCAAGCAATCCTCCCCGAAAGCCAAACTCATGCTCCAGTTTAGAAATTAAAATTCTATGTGAGACAATATCGAAAGCATTAGAAAAGTCTGTGTATATTGAATCTGCTTGAGCTCGATCGTTAAAGAAGTCGATATGTCTTGGGTTACATTTATTTAATTAGACCTTGTTGATCTGGCCATAAAGCCGTGCTGATAGACTGATATGACACCTCTAAGGGATGCATATATGACTCTGCATATTATACTTTCAAAAACTACAATATAATAATAAATAATAATAAAATTCTTTATTTGCTTATCAACAGAACATAGTTTAAGCATTGTCAAAAATTTACAAATCACTAGTCCTTAAAAATAATAATAATAATCACTTAATCCGTAAATATAAATTGCAAACCACAAACGCCACCATAATCCATCCATCCCACGGAGTCAGAGATTAACAGTATCAACTCACACACACAACGTCCATTCAGCCGTGGTACTCTTAGGATAAAAATCAATACAAAAAAACAACATATGACAAGCGTTGAGCAAAAACAGACAAAAGAAAAATAGAACAGACACAATCAAAAAATTTCCAAAAATAAATAAACGCTGCTATACCCCCCTCCCCCAACCCGTCGTACTCCTTACATTCAAAATATTCATTTAGGTCATAAGGACACATAGTTTGGAGAATTATTTTTGTAACAAACTTAAATATATTGGATGTCAAGGTCTTAGCATTCTCAGGCAAATGGTTATACAATTTAATAGAAGTTGTAAGAAAAGATTTTTGGGTAAACGTTAGTCTACGTTGCGGAACCACTATATATTCTCCTCGACGCGTGTTGTAATAGTGAAGCTGTTCGTGTGTCGTGAAAATGTTGGGATTGTATTTTACATACAAAAAACACTGACGTATATAGAGTGCCGGTAACTTCATTATTTTTAAATTGTGAAAGTGCACTCTGCATGATTCTCTTGCCGAGAGCCAAGTATCGCTCGAACCGCAATGTTCTGCAGCCTGACGATGCCAGTATACAAGTATAATATACAAAAGCAATGATAATTTATAAGTAGTTTTAGAGCTTTGGTGTACAAATTACTTAAGGTTGAACACAATTCCGCTTACCATTAGGCTCCGAAATAAATATTTAAAAATATTACTCTCTAGTCTCTAATAATAATAATTTATTAATGTATTATCATTAAGGATCCATATTATGCTTTGAAATTGTACAGACTTCAAAGTTTAGAACTTTGGTGTACAAGGTACCTGAATTTGAACAAAATTAAGCTTACCAATATCTTTAGAAATAAATAAGTAAAAATATTATTTCATAGTTTTCAGTGCTTTTCTTTCTGTGGTCGGTTCATTTTGTGGAAAAAAAAATCTAGAGAATTTTTGATGTAGCGGGTAGTAGTATACCTACTTATATGTAGGTCATAGTCCATTAACATTTGTAGGGTTACTCAGTTTAGACACAGGTGTGACCAGAAACATTTTCCATAAATCAAATACAGTGCAAGTCTCGAGAGAATTCATAATATGAACTAGTGGTTATAAACAGTGACGTTGATAAGACTTTATAATATTTATGGATATACCATCAATACCAATAGCACTACTTTTAATATTCTTTATGCTAGTTAAGAGCTCATCCTCAGTTACTAATAAATCAATGGCTCCCAGTCAAGTGTGTCAGTGATGTCAAGTCGCAGAGAGCCAATTCGTGTATTTAAAGTAGAATTCAATGACAATTTTTGAACTGGAAATTAGTTAGAAGTGTGTTTGTGCTCTATAATTTATTTTTACTTTCTAAAGAAAATCATTATTTGTCAGTGTAAACAATAACCAAATAATAGACAAATTTAATACTCCGGCAAAAACTATCTACAAATATTTTCCATATCTTATATAAAGTACAACAAAAATTTAACAACAAATAAACTGGTAAACTGAACAGGAGTTGCAACGGGTGATCCAACTGACCCGGCAGGTCAGGCAGATGAAAACAGTCCTGACAAAGTTAAATGTATACACTGCAAAACGATTGTAGTGTCCAGCATCGAATGTTTAAAGTGCGAAGGATTATTTCATCCTGCTTGCATGGCACAGGCTAATAAGGCTAAAAACCGAATGTCGTCATGTGGATGGAAAGGCATTGGTTAGAGAAGTCGATGCGCAGAATAAACTTATCCAAATATACGAAAATTAAATGAAAGTGAAAAATCCAGAAATTCTGGATTCTACCGCTCTAACCCTCCTAGCAGTGAAAAAAAATACCGCATCCCTACTACCTAATGAAACTGTAAACACGGGTGTAGATATGAATTTGCTTGAAGTTTTTAAAAAGGAACTAAAAAAATCAATCTGATATAATTAGTACCACACTTGAAGGCATAGTTGGAGCAATTAAGAGTACAAACACCGAGATAGTATGGTTTTTAACCCAAAGTCCACCATTCAATTAGAATCGCACAGCTCTGCCCAACCCAGAGATTACTGCTCTTACGGACGAATTTCCTAGCATAGCAAACAGATAACTACAAATGTTGGACAACCGACATAATAATCCGCGAGATCTCGGACGCCTTAACCGATGGAATATAAATAGACAAAATGTAACCACTTCATTTACCAACAAACAAATTGGAGACGCAATAAATACAACAATGTTTAATGGAAAAGCTGCAAATTCACATAGGTACTCACATAGGTACACACTGGTAATCAAAAAACTGTTACCAGAAAAGTGGGACCAGTATGTGATCCAAATCGTAATGGATTCGTTGCTGCACCAAGAAAAATGTGGCTCTATGTAGGCAATGCGGCTGAGTTATGAAGAAACCTGGGTGCTGGTTTCACTTGAAAATAGAGAATTATTATTTTGTGTTGTTTACTTTCCTCCTAACTCCAAGTTGGTGGACTACCAACAACACTGTGATATAATTGAGGAAGTGTGTGACACCCACGGTGATGCTACCATAGTTATAGTGGGTTATAACCTCCCTAACATGAAATAATTGATGTATGATGATGATTTAGGGTTTTACTCAGGAGATACAAGTGCTATTTCGCAAAAACTGATTGAGACTATTTCTCTTGATAATCTATTGCAAATAAATAACATAACCAATGCTAACGAGGTTCTTTTAGACTTTATATTTTTGAATCATGACCAATACAACTTAAGCTGTGCCAGCTTAAGTCTTGTTAGTTGTGATGCCTTATTATTAAATTTGATTGGCAATGTTAGCCCACAATGTTCTTACCATGAAACCTATATCTACGATTTTAAAAATTGGGATGTTTTAGCTATAAATAACTTTTTATTGAATGTAAATTGGGATATTTTATTTACAAAAGATATTAACACTAATGTACACAGTTTCTACCAAATTTTAAATGTCTGTTTTGAAATGCATGTACCAAAAAAATTATTAAAGAATGATTCTAGATTTCCAATCTGGTTCTCTGATGAACTCATTCGCAACATTATTCTTAAAAAGGAAGCTCATAGAACGTATAAAATTTCCCTCTCAGATTGATAACGAAATATTTTGTGATCTTAGACAGACATGCAGGGCACAGTCAAGATCATGTTATAATGAGTACATTAGCAGGGTAGAGTAGGATGTGAACAGTAATCCTAAGTCTTTTTGGAATTTTATTAAGAGCAGAACTTAAGGGCATAGCATACCCAGTGTGGTGACTTATAGAGCAGGATGTGATCAGTAATCCTAAGTCCTTCTGGAATTTTATTAAGAGCAGAACTGAAGTGCATAGTATACCCAGTGTGGAGACTTATAGTGATCACACTGGTACTAGTGCTCAGGAGGTCGCAGACTCATTTGCTGAGTACTTTGGCTCCGTCTATAATGCATTTATAGTTGGTTTATCGGGGGAGGCACAGGTGAATTCATCTCTAAATATAGGGACGTATTATGTTAAGATTAGTGATATTATTGATATGTTGAGTAGGATTGACTTAGGTTAGGGTCCTGGGCCCGATGGGATACCTCCAATGATTCTTAGAAACGCTGAGTTTTCCTTATCCAGACCATTGTGGCTTCTTTTTATTTAGTCTCTGTCCAGCGGTTGTTTTCCGGACGTTTGGAAGATTTCGCATGCTACGACATGCGTTTTATCACCAGAATTTTTATATATTGATAGGCCAATATATAAAAATTCTGGTGATAAAACCTGTTACAAAGTACCGTCCAATCGTTAAAATATCCTTTATCCCTAAATTATTCGAGTCTTTTGTTTCTGATTTCTTAAAATTTCAGTTCAGAAACATCATTATACCGGATCAGCATGGTTTTATAGAGGATCACTCAGTAATGACAAACCTTATGGTGTACCATGACTACATTGTCGGGGCCTTGGAGGAGGGGTGTCTGGTGGATGTCATTTATACTGACTGCTCCAAGGCCTTCGACAGGGTGGATCATGGTCTACTTTTACACGAGCTTGCCTTATATGGGATACATGGCCCATTCTATAACTGGATACACTCATACCTGTCTAAAAGAACGCAGCAGGTTAAGATAAATGGTACTCTATCTCCAAGCATAGCAGCTACTTCAGAGGTCCCTCAGGGGACACATTTAGCCCCTTTACTTTTTAGCATTTTTATTAATGACGTGATTGGTTGTTTTCATCATTGTAGGTTTGTGATGTACGCGGATGATCTCAAAACATATGTTAAATTAAAACTCTGCGGATGCTTCCTTAATTCAGGAGGATTTGTGTAGGTTTGCCGAATAGTGGGAACAGAACATGCTTCATTTAAATGTTAACAAATACAAACACATACAATTTGGAAGGTTTAAGTCTTCTATTCTGCGTATACTATCAATGACACTACTGTTGAGAAAGCTACTCTGATCAAAGACCTTGGTATTTTATTTGATAATAAGCTCTCTTTTTCACATCATATTAATGTTTGCTGCAATCAAGCATAATGCATGCTTGGTTTTGTAAAACGTAACACTAAGGATTTTACAAATGTCCAACTATTAAGACATTATTCATTTATCTTGTTATAACTCATTTGGAGAACTGTACTACTATATGGAATCCTATTTTTATAACTCACATTGATTAGAAAGGAAATGTCCAAAGAAAATTTCTCAGATATGCTTCATATAGGCTTGACATTCCAGTTGATAATTTGAATTATGGGGAACTTAAGCTGCAACTTGGGCTTCAAAATTTACATAGGAGACGAATTAACGAATTAATTAATTATGCATAATCGGATTGATTGTCCTGATATATTATCGCCTCTTAATTGCAGGGTTCCACAGCGACAGCTGAGAGAGGTAAATACTTTTAACATCGACTTTCATAGGACTCGTCATGGTCAGAACTCTGCCATTTGCAGAATTATGAAAAATGCAAACAACTTTAGCATAGACCGATTTAGTATCTCTCTTAGTGCTTTACAAGTTTTTTTGAAAAGGAGTGCGTGAGTGGCGTCAGAGAATCAAAAATGATATCATCCATATTTATTCTATTTTTTTTATACTTAGGCAACTTCACATTATGTATGTTAAGTTTGTATTAGTATTAGGTAACCTAATTTAACTGATGGCTGATTTTTTATAATATTAATTGTAACATTGAGTGGACATTGCCCGTTGAAATAAATGGGTCATTTTCATTTTCCTTGCAGATAAATTTGTCCCTTGCAAATAAACTTGTCGCGTCACAACAATCCTAATTTTTACCTAAATGTATTTCATTTTCGATGCAGTTTACATATGATTTGTTTCATTATTAATGTTTTTTTGTAATTATGAAGCTATTTCTGCAAATCTTAATTTATATATATTTTTTTTAAATCTGGCAACATAGTGGTAAGCAGTGGTAACAGAGTTGTTTCCCATAAAAATGAACACTGTCCCCCAGCTAATGCAATGCAATGCTGGCGTAAGTAATTCAACAAAACATTAGTGTATGGTACGTAAAAGTACCGTAGGAACTGTATTTCGACTAAAACATTACAAAATGTAATAATTACAATTTCGTAATGTTGACAACACAGCACTGCATTAGCTGGGAGACAGTATTTATTTTTATGAAAAACGACTTTGTTGTCACTATGTTACCAGACTTTTTTGAAAGATAAATTAAGATTGAATTGATTCTGCCTTTACTTGGTGGAACTCCATATCACTACATATAGACATAAACACAAATTGTTTAAAATTCCACTTTATTTAAACAAAAAATATATTAGTTTACAATATATTCGACATGTTTCGCCAACACGGTGGCTTCTTCGGGAATGAAACAGATTTGGTACCAAGTGACAAGAGATAGGTAAATAATTAGGGTTTGGGGAATTTACAGCAATAAACATTAGGTATTTTTAAAATAAATTTAACAAAGGAGAAGATCTTAGGTCTAATTGGCAATTTAACAGATGTTCAGAATTTTTAAGTTTATTTATTTCTAGAGATTCTAGCAAATCTAATTTACAACCTTTATTTTCTACATGAAGAATTTTGAAATTAGTGTCAAAACTATGATTATTTTCTATTAGATGATTGGAATAATTTGAATCGGTTTTTTTATTTGAAAAACTTGAATGGTGTTCCTTGATTCGTTTTGAGAAACTTCTTACCGATTGGCCTATATAGGTTTTTGGACAATCTGCGCATGATAGTTGGTAGACGCCTGATTTGTTGTTTTTGTCTGTTTTTGTTTTATTGTTTTTTAGAAACTTTCCGGTTGAACAGTTTGTTTTAAATGCAACATTGGTGTGTAGGTTTTTGAGGAAACCTGCGATGTTTTTACTTGTCTGGCCAAAATATGTGATTAAGCAAAATTTTTTTGTTTCTTTAACTATAGGAAACACCATATTGATTGCTTTTTTATATAATTTTTTATTTAAAATGTTACTTGTCGTGTATCCATTATTGAACGATTTGTTTAATTATATTTAGTTCTTTAAAATAATTTATTGTGTTTAAAGGAACTGTTAATAATCTGTGGATCATACTATGAAATGCCGCCAGTTTGTGTTGTATAGGATGACATGATGTGTTGTGTATAGTTGTGTCAGTGTGTGTTGGTTTATGAAAAATTGAGAAGTTGTGTTTTCCATTATCTCGTAAAATTGTTAGATCGAGAAAATTTATAGAATTGTCTTTCTTTTTCTACGGTAAATTTTATATTTGGGTGTAAGTTGTTTATAAAATTAATAAATTGTGATAGTTGTCTGTCAGAACCAATAAAACAAGCTAAAACATCGTCGACATATCTATACCAATAAATAAACTCTTTAAATAGGGGGTGTTCTTTTATAATATTTTCTAAGGAGTCCATAAATATTTCTGCTAGTAAGGGGCTAAGGGGATTACCCATTATTAGCCCTTCGTTACTGGAGTAAATAGTTCCATTAAATTGCAAGTAATTTTGCTCTAGGTATATTTTTAGGGAGTCTAATATTTCTTGTTTTTTAATGAAATTCGTGTTGTTTAGGGAAAGAAGTTTTTCAACAAGAATAACTGTTTCATGTATGGGGATACTAGGAAAAAGATTAGTTACGTCAAAAGATATTAATTTTGAGTTACTTGGCAGTTCAAAATGTTCGATTTTCTTAATTAATTCTATAGAATTTTTTATTTGAAATTTAGCGGCGAAATTAGTATATTGATTTATTATTTCAATAAGCTTTTTAGATATCTTATAAGATGGGGCTGAAAAGAATGAAACTACTGGTCTTATAGGAAAACCGTTTTTGTGAATTTTTATTAGTGAATATAATTTGGGAGATTGTGGGTTCATTAAGGTTAATCTGCTGAGATCTCTATCACTAAATAGACTTTTACAATTTTTGATAACTTCTTTCACAGATTTTTGAAAAATTTCTGTTGGATCTTGTTTTAATATTTTATGTTTAGCGGAGTTTATAAAATCAAGAGTTTTAAAAATATAATCAGATTGTGAGATAGCCACAACGGTATTGTCCTTATCTGCTTTCGTAAATATTAAATTATTTTGAGTTACTTTGTTTTTAATAGATTTAATAGTTTGCATTTCATTTTTGGTGTTATTATTTGTTAAAAAATTCTTTTTGATGATATTGAATGCGTGGTATTTTAGATTAGTTTGCGACGCACTTTGTTCAACAAGAAAAGTGTTTGGTTAAAAACTGTCAAAGATACTATGATGAGTATCATTGACCAAGTACTTACCGCTTTAAACTGGAAAAGAACATTAAAAAAAATTCAGAAAGATACTCTAAGAGAGAAACAGAAACAGCAGGGTGTTCTGTGTGAAGCCAGGTGTAGTAGAGCGCGTGCAAATTAGCCCTCAGCTCAGTTAGCCGGAATAGGTTCGATTGGACGCCACCAGTTTTTACACCGACACAAACTGGAAGTCGCCCAGGTGGTTTAGGGACCTGCTTCTCACACAACAATCCTGCTATTCATAATTTAAATTCAAAAACACAGGACGCAGTGAGCTGAATAAAACAACGCAATTACTTATAACCCTATATACATTTATTTGTACAAGTTAGTTGTTGTTGACAAAAACAGAAAAAATTAGTGGTTGACAAAAGGTGTTGGGCGATTCTGCCCCCGCAAAATAATTGAATCAAATTTACAAAAAAAATAAATCTTGAGGAAGCCTGTCCCCAAGGACACGTAAATCTCAGGGTGGCTCCTTAGCTCTCACCCAAGAAGGCTGCTTAGCGCCCGTCAAAAGAAGTAGGGACGCTTCTTAGCCCCTACCAACGACAATAGGGGTATTTGTACCCCCAACGGAAGACCCTAGGAACAAACAATTCCTAGTAGTTACAGCAACTTAAATATAATTAATAAAAAAAAAATGTTTGAAGTTACGTTAACAATAAAAAATAAAAATCAGAAGTTACGTTAATAGAAAAAAGTAAAATTTGGAAAGAAACAATTTATTGGAACTAAAGCGCCGAAATTTAATTAATTCTTTATTAATTAATTAATTTAATATTAAAAGAGAAAGCCATTGGCTTGAACAGAATCGAAAAACTTAGATAAGTAGAAAAATATTTAAAAATAAGAAGCTACGTTAATATAAAAAAAACACTAATAAAAGAGAAAGTAATTATTTGCAAAATTTAAACGAGCTTAAGATATCATTAAAAAGTTACGTTAATAAAAAAAGTTAATATTTGGAGAAATAATTTACCGGAACTAATCCGCAAAATTTAAGAATATTAAATAAAAGGCTAATAATAAATGAGAAAGCCAGTGGCTTGAAATCAATCGCAAAATTTAAGTTAAGTTACAAAACCCAAAATATGAAGTTACTTTAATTAAAAAAAAAAGTTACCAATGAAAGAAGTAATCGTAAAAACCCAGATTGCAAAATCTAAACAAGCTTAAGATAAGATTAAAAAAAAAGTTACGTTAATAAACAAAAGAACTTATTACTCAAAGATATTGATAACTAAATTGAATTGTACAGTTTACTGATACTTTAACGGTAAACGTTAATATTCACACAAATTAAATGTTCATTAACTGACCAGTTTATCGCTGCATTATGTTATCTTACATTAACACTAAAAAACAAAATAATAAAAGTACAACAAAAGCAAAATAATTGATAACTAAATTATGAGTGTACGCAAGATTTCAAGTATAAACTAAGAAAAAGGTTTAAGCGGAGCCAGTAAAAAAACTAAAAAGTGAAGCCCCATTTAGCTTGACTCAAGATTTAAACGTTCAAGCAAAATTTAAAGTAAAAGAAAAGCTTAAGCGAAGCCCAAAAAAAGAACATAATTAAGACTTTAAACCCCTACTGTAGCTTGACCTAAAAGCTAAGCATTTAGTACTAATTGAACAAATCGTATCAATGTAAGATAGCATAAAAAAAAACAGACAATAATTGCGTTTAGAAAAATTTTGGTCACTGAAATTAAGAGAAAACGCCCCTTATATGGAGAAACCGTTTAATTAAACAAAATACACAGCTTATGTGCGTTTATACAAACACAAAGCTTAAATTAAAAGCTACCATATACCGCTAATGTGCATCTATCACAAATTTAGATTTAATTAGTGTGTAACTTTTGTGCTAATGACCGTAAATGAATAAATAAATAAAAACACAAAGCTTAAATCACAAGCAAATACATTGCTACCATAAAACTACTCACTACTCTAGGTTCCAAATGCAGGTTTAACTAATTATAAAGCATCTATTTAACTAAACTACCGTGAGTTCCAAACAGTATAAAATAATTAAATAAAGGATTTTGTGGTACCTATCTGGAATATTATTTAAGTACATCTACACAAATTAATAAATTTAAAAAAAAACACTGACTATACTTCACGCTTTAATTTTTCAGTCTGGGGTATATGACAGGCTTGTCAACTTGGCGTTTACGATAACAAATTATACTGTCAGACTAACTAGCACCACAAACTCCTTTATATCCATATAAATTAAGGTTTGAAATTAAAATCAGACAGCCCACTGCAAATGACTCACGATAAATAAAGTCGATTAAAAAAAGGAACCGATAAAGACAATCTACATTTACTAAGCGAGTGACTGACTACTTAAATCCAAGCTTAGTTGTACCAACTGGCCCGTAAGCTGGTATAAAGCGGCCCTAAACATAACTTATGGATTGTAGGAGCTTTACGGTACACAACTAGAAATTATTCAAGCATTTAAAAGAATGCAAATCAGGTAAAGTAATATTAATATTAAGAAATTGATTTGATATTGCTCGCTAAAATTTTAATTATAATGTATGGGCGTAAAACAGGCAGATATGTATCTAAGAAAAATGCATGGCCCTAAACAAAAACTTCAAGGTGACTTACCTCCTCAAGCGAAGAGGGCTCGAAATTCCAAACTCCACAAACAAAACACCAAAAAAAGGGGGGCAGCTACCAGCGGTCTCCAAATCGTCAGGCCGATGTTAGTGGCTGATAAAAATAAAATAAAGAAAACCTCAGTACTTGAAAATTTGCCATGCACGTGGGATCTATGTATAGACAAAAAAACGTATCAAAACTCACCTATCATCGAACGAAGTCGCCCAAAAAAATCCTGCGTCTTGCAGAAACAAATTCATCAAGAATTTAAACACGGTCCCTGACTTTTTAATCCAAAAAAAACCTTGAATTTCAAAAACTGAAACTTTAAGATAGGGACCATAGAACAACTGCGCCGAGAGTTAGCGTGGAAATGCCGCCTCGTGGCTGAAGAATGATAATATGACACTTCATCCCACCACCGACACATGACATGGTATCCAAAATGGGTCCGAACAATTTCCGTCCTGCACTGACAACTCCAACTCAAAAATCTTCCGCTACAACCTGTGGCCTTAACTACAAAGCACCAAATAACCGGCCTACCCACGCGAAAATGCCACTGCAGCAGCTGTGTTCATAAATCGACGGCTCCCGAAAGCGTTTTAGGACTGTTCGTGTATGCGAACAGGTCAGTTGGTTCTTACCCTCGATGCACCATCTCTACGTTAATCGACCCGCGGTCCGAACTGGAAACAGTCCCGCCTTATAGTTCCGTTGAACGAAACATACTACCTACAGGCCTACAGCTGTTCCAAACTTCAAAACAAATCACTTAATTAAATGATAATAAGAACAAAGCAAGTTAAATTCTGAAACAAGGTCCGAGAACATGAAGGCCGAATGTTAAAAAGCACGGCAGAAACTAGAACAGTGCATATGGGAGGACACAATGACGAGAGAACATGCTAACAGCTGGAAAACGTATGAAAATATGTAAGTATCCCCTTGTAATTTTTTCTCTAAAAGCATGTTAACACCAATAAACTAAGAGGGATTGCCTGTACACAGGGGGAACTTTAAGCAAGGAAAAAAAAACAAAATTCAGGGCCCAAACAAGAGAGAAAGATGTTAAAACCAACTACAAGCTTCAAAAGATGGTCAAGCTGATGTCAAGCTCATTTGGACAAGAGAAAAAAAAGGCAATCAACATTCCCAGGGGGTAGCTGGGAAGCAAGGGAAGGCACCCACACAGGGTAAGAATGACGATAGAACTTCTCGATCAAGGTAAATTATTAAGTAAAAACAGGCGTTCGTGAGTAAAATTAATTGTTATAATAAACAGGCTCTGTGACAAAATTTACTTGTCACAAGTTGCGGAAGGGGCAATACTGCTAATAGCAAGTTCAGTTTCAACACCTAGTATTTCAAAATTTTTTGATCCGAAATTATTATCAATATTGTGTTTAAAACCTTTTTCTAACAAATTGATTTCTGTTTTAGAAAATTCTGTTGGACTTAGATTTATAAACCTATCAAAGAACTTGTGATTGCTTGTTTTCTCTGTATTACTTTTCTTTTTAAAATGGCTTGAATTTTTAATTAGGTAGTTTAATTCGTTTTTTTGGTTTAAATATTTTTTATGAATGATATATTCGATTTTTTCTCTAACATCAGTGTCCATTGTACTAAATTCAGTATAATGTAATCTATGTAATAATTCAGTGTGAACTACCTTAAGGTAAACGTTAAAAATACCTCGTTTTCTGTACAGGGTTTTCATTTCTTCTTTTAACCATTTTTTCTGACCTGCTTTTGTACCTTCTCTTGCTGCATTACTGTTGTTATGCGTCCTTAACTTCATGCATTTTGGGAACACTTCACCTTTTTTACACTTGTTAAAAAAACACAGATTTTGGGAACAAACTGAGCACTTTAATAGAAACTTAAAGTACCAAATGGCAAGGAAACTTATTGAAGCCTCTTTTAACAATTGAACTGATTCTGCCTTTACTAACCGGAAAGTTTCAAAAAACAATAAAACAAACACAGACAAAACAAACAAATCAGGCGTCTACCAACTATCATGCGCAGATTGTCCAAAAACCTATATAGGCCAATCGGGAAGAAGTTTCTCAAAAAGAATCAAGGAACACCATTCAAGTTTTTTAAATAAAAAAACCGATTCAAATTATTCTAATCATCTAATAGAAAATAATCATAGTTTTGACACTAATTTCAAAATTCTTCATGTAGAAAATAAAGGTTGTAAATTAGATTTGCTAGAATCTCTAGAAATAAATAAACTTAAAAATTCTGAACATCTGTTAAATTGCCAATTAGACCTAAGATCTTCTCCTTTGTTAAATTTATTTTAAAAATACCTAATGTTTATTGCTGTAAAATCCCCAAACCCTAATTATTCACCTACCTCTTGTCACTTGGTACCAAATCTGTTTCATTCCCGAAGAAGCCACCGTGTTGGCGAAACATGTCGAATATATTGTAAACTAATATATTTTTTGTTTAAATAAAGTGGAATTTCAAACAATTTGGGTTTGTCTATATGTAGTGATATGGAGTTCCACCAAGTAAAGGCAGAATCAATTCAATTGTTAAAAGAGGCTTCAATAAGTTTCCTTGCCATTTGGTACTTTAAGTTTCTATTAAAGTGCTCAGTTTGTTCCCAAAATCTGTGGTTTTTTAACAAGTGTAAAAAAAGTGAAGGGTTCCCAAAATGCATGAAGTTAAGGACGCATAACAACAGTAATGCAGCAAGAGAAGGTACAAAAGCAGGTCAGAAAAAATGGTTAAAAGAAGAAATGAAAACCCCGTACAGAAAACGAGGTATTTTTAACGTTTACCTTAAGGTAGTTCACACTGAATTATTACATAGATTACATTATATTGAATTTAGTACAATGGACACTGATAAATATTTAAACTAAAAAAACAAATTAAACTACCTAATTAAAAATTCAAGCCATTTTAAAAAGAAAACTAATACAGAGAAAATAAGCAATCAGAAGTTCTTTGATAGGTTTATAAATCTAAGTCCAACAGAATTTTCCAAAGCAGAAATCAATTTGTTAGAAAAAGGTTTTAAACACAAAATTGATAACAATTTCGGATCAAAAATTTTTGAAATACTAGGTGTTGAAACTGAACTTGCTATTAACAGTATTGCCCCTTCCGCAACTAATCTAAAATACCACGCATCCAATATCATCAAAAAGGATTTTTTAACAAATAATAACACCAAAAATGAAATGCAAAGTATTAAATCTACTAAAAACAAAGTAACTCAAGATAATTTAATATTTATGAAAGCAGATAAGGGCAATACCGTTGTGGCTATCTCACAATCTGATTATATTAAAAAACCTCTTGATTTTATAAACTCCGCTAAACATAAAATATTAAAAAAAGATCCAACACAAATTTTTCAAAAATCTGTGAAACAAGTTATCAAAAATTGTAAAAGTCTATTTAGTGATAGAGATCTCAGCAGATTAACCTATAGGAACCCACAATCTCCCAAATTATATTCACTAATAAAAATTCACAAAAACGGTTTTCCTATAAGACCAGTAGTTCCATTATTTTCGGCCCCATCTTATAAACTATCTAAAAAGCTTATTGAAATAATAAATCAATATACTAATTTCGCCGCTAAATTTCAAATAAAAAATTCTATAGAATTAATTTAATTAATTAAATTATTATTTAATAATAAAATGTGTTTAAAGAACAATCGTAAAAGAGGCAATTTTTTGCCTGTCAAGGTATCAAACGTGAAAGATAATAATATTGTTTATAATGGATTTTGACCTGCTGAACAACGTGATGTGATTAGAATTTACTTGATACTAAAGAAAAAGTTTCCCGGAAGCATCCGGTAATTCTAATTGTTCCCTTATGTTCAACAGGTCAAAAGAAATATAATTTTTGTCACGACACAAAAGAGCCTGTTTTAACATTGTTCTTTCTGGTTGTTCTTTAAGAATTCTGCTTTTGTTTAAACAATATATTTAATATCTGTTTTAAATAATGCTGGGTTGCAGTGCAGGCAGAGAAATTACTTAGCCTCGACTCAATGTTGTCGGTTAATTTTTTTAATTTTCTTCCATGCACTCCCTAATTTTTTTATAAATCCTGGTAGACGATGTTTTTAATGCCGGTTTTACATTTGTAAATATAATTAAACAAATCGCCATCAATAATGGATACACAACAGACACAATAAGTAACAGTTTAAATAAAAAATTATATAAAAAAGCAATCAATATGGTGTTTCCTATAGTTAAAGAAACAAAAAAATTTGCTTAATCACATATTTTGGCCAGGCAAGTAAAAACATCGCAGGTTTCCTCAAAAACCTACACACCAATGTTGCATTTAAAACAAACTGTTCAACCGGAAAATTTCTAAAAATCAATAAAACAAAAACAGACAAAAACAACAAATCAGGCGTCTACCAACTACCATGCGCAGATTGTCCAAAAACCTATATAGGCCAATCGGGAAGAAGTTTCTCAAAAAGAATCAAGGAACACCATTCGTTTTTTAAATAAAAAAAAAACCGATTCAAATTATTCTAATCATCTAATAGAAAATAATCATAGTTTTGACACTAATTTCAAAATTCTTCATGTAGAACATAAAGGTTGTAAATTAGATTTGCTAGAATCTCTAGAAATAAATAAACTTAAAAATTCTAAACATCTGTTAAATTGCCAATTAGACCTAAGATCTTCTCCTGTGTTAAATTTATTTTAAAAATACCTAATGTTTATTGCTGTAAAATCCCCAAACCCTAATTATTTACCTAAATCTTGTCACTTGGTACCAAATCTGTTTCATTCCCGAAGAAGCCACCGTGTTGGCGAAACATGTCGAATATATTGTAAACTAATATATTTTTTTGTTTAAATAAAGTGGAATTTTAAACAATTTGTGTTTATGTCTATATGTAGTAAATTAAGATTTGCAAAAATAGCTTCATAATTACAAAAACATTTAATAATTAATCAAATCCTATGTAAACTGCATCCAAAATTAAAGGCTTAGGTGAAAATTAGGATTGTTGTGACGGGACAAGGTTATCTTCAAGGAAAATGAAAATGACCCAAATACATAAAACACTTGCACTGAGAAAATCACTGATAATCCCTGGGTCAATGTTTAAATGAGAAACGAGTAGGCATATTGCATAAAATAAAAGATGCTCATCATATTAGCGTCTTTTAATTTATTTGTGATTTCCTTTTTTTACTATTTTCCAGCAAGAAATTTTACCCCAAGGAATTTAACTTTTATTTGGATCAACATAACTGCTAATTTCCATAAAATAATATATTTTCTTAACTTTAACCGTAAAAGCCACATCATTTTTTAATTGAAGTAATTTCTACTTTCTGGTGTTTTTAAAATTTTACGTTCAGATTCACTAAAAATGTTTAAGATTTAGTACTGGTTTAAATTAAGATCTTTTAGTCAATTAGTTACGTTTTGACAGGTTTTTTCCTGTCACTGTTAATAAGTCGTCATTAAAAACTTATGAGTTATCCTAATATTTCAGCGATTTGCTTGGTTTTCAAGTGATTTTCATCTTGGAATGTGTTGCTAGAATAAATTTAGTTTTATTATTGTGGAAAGCGCGTACTAAAATTGCCCTTTCCTTTATAAATTTGCGAAAAAACTTAGATAAAAATTCATAGTATAAAACTAGTTTGACAACCACAAGTTTTAAACTGACAAGTGTAAGAACAACTAATATATTTATTTAAATACACATATATAATATACACATATATAATATATATATATATATATATATATATATATATATATATATATATATATATATATATATATATATATATATATATATATATATATATATATATATATATATATTAGACTGTTTGAAAAAAATTGACTATTTTTTTTTTCGTAAACATATCGAAAATATTGTTGGAAACGCCGAAAGAGAAATACTGGTAAAGTTTGAGCTCTTAATATTAATTTTAAGGGGTGCCGCATCGCAAATTTCAATTTCCCATTTGATTAACATGGGAAAATTTGGTTTTCAAACTTTGGAATTTTCTAGCTCGTTAACGGCTCGTCAAATTTGTATGCCCATAACATATTTTTGTCGAGAATTTAATGCTCTACAAAAAAGGTCCTGAGCAATGTCTTGATAAACTCACTCCTACAAAAGTAATTCAAGGTTATAGTTGAATTCATAATAATTTTGTAAAATTTTTCAATTTTACGACAAAATTATCGACTTTTTTGAAAAATGTTATACCTTTTTTGTAGATCTTTTCATTTTCTACAAAATATCTTTCATAAAATTTCCAAAATTGCGTAAGCTTTGCGAGTTATCTCCAAACTCCAAAATCTGAATAATTTTAATTTTATATTCTAATGACTTACGATTATTTCCGAGAATTTATATTATAGTGGAGATAACTCGCAAAGCTTACGAAATTTTTGAAAATTTATAAAAGATAATTTGTAGAAAATGAAAAGATCTACAAAAAAGGTATAACATTTTTCGAAAAAGTCGATAATTTTGTCGTAAAATTGAAAAATTGTAAAAAATAGTATGAATTCAACTGTAACCTTGAATTACTTTTGTAGGAGTGAGTTTCTCAAAAAAGTGCTTAGGACCTTTTTTGTAGAGTATTAAATTCTCTACACAAATATGATATGGGCACACAAATATGACGAGCCGTTAACTAGCTAGAAAATTCCAAAATTTTAAAACAAAATTTTCCCATGTTAATCAAATGGGAAATTTGCGATGCGGCACCCCTTAAAATTAATATTAAGAGCTCAAACTTTACCGGTATTTCTTTTTCGGTGTTTCCAACAATATTTTCGATATATTTAAGAGAAAAAAATAGTCAATTTTTTTGAAACAGTAACACGTATATATATATATATATATATATATATATATATATATATATATATATATATATATATATATATATATATATATATATATATATATATATATATGTATATATATATATATATATATATATATATATATATATGAAATATTTATATGTGAAATATTAGGATAACTCATAAGTTTTTAATGACGACTTATTAACAATGACAGGAGAAAACTTGTCAAAACCTAACTGATTGACTAAAAGATCTTAATTTAAACCAATACTAAATCTTAAACCTTTTTAGTGAATCTGAACGTAAAATTTTAAAAACACCCGAAAGTAGAAATTACTTCAATTAAAAAATGATGTGGCTTTTACGGTTAAAGTTAAGAAAATATATTATTTTATGGAAATTAGCAGTTATGTTGATCCAAATAAAAGTTAAATTCCTTGGGGGTAAAATTTCTTGCTGGAAAATAGTAAAAAAAGGAAATCACAAATAAATTAAAAGACGCTAATATGATGACCATCTTTTATTTTATGCAATATGCCTACTTATTACTCATTTATACATTGACCCAGGGATTATCAGTGATTTTCTCAGTGCAACTGTTTTATGTATATTTATTTCAACGGGCAATGTCCACTCAATGTCACAATTAATATTATAAAAAAACAGCCATCAGTTAAATTAGGTTACCTAATACTAATACAAACTTAACATACATAATGTGAAGTTGCCCAAGTATAAAAAAATAGAATAAATATGGATATCATTTTTGATTCTCTGACGCCATTCACGCACTCCTTTTCAAAAAAGCTTGTAAAGCACTAAGAGAGATACTAAATAGGCCAACGCTAAAGTTGTTTGCATTTTTCATAATTCTGCAAATGGCAGAGTTCTGACCATGACTAGGGCTGGGCGATTATCGAAAAAGAGAATCGATTTTTGATTATTTGAAATAATCGATTATTTCCGATTAATCGATTAATCGAAATTAATCGATTAATCGAAAAATCGATTAATCGATTCATCGAAAAAACGATTAATCGAAAAATCGATTAATCGAGAAATCGATTAATCGACAAAATCGATTAATCGACAAAATCGATTAATCGATAAAATTTATATTAATCGATTAATCGAAAAATGGATTAATCGAGAAAATCGATTAATAGGACTAAATCGATTATTGAACTAATGGAAATTATGTCATTACTAATGACATAATGAAAGCGACTCCAGCGCTTACCACTTGCCTATCTTGAACACAATTCCGGCGGGCGATTTAACTTTTAGACCCTAAAAAATTAAAGGAGCGCGGATCGCAAAATATTCAAATTATTTCGTTCAATACGTGTTTCATAGTCTAGTTATGATTATAAGAAAGAATCGATTAATCGAGAAAATCGATTAATCGAGAAAATCGATTAATCGAAAAAATTGATTAATCGAAAAAATCGATTAATCGAAAAAATCGATTAATCGAAAAATCGATTCATCGGAAAATCGATTAATCGAAAAGTTGATTAATCGAAAAATCGATTTTAATTTTTTTTGTAATCGTTCAATCGATTAATAATCGATTATTTTGCCCACCCTTAACCATGACGAGTCCTATGAAAGTTGATGTTAAAAGTATTTACCTCTCTCAGCTGTCGCTGTGGAACCCTGAAATTAAGAGGCGATAATATATCAGGACAATCAATCCGATTATGCATAATTTTAATTAATTCGTTAATTCGCCTCCTATGTAAATTTTGAAGCCCAAGTTGCAGCTTAAGTTCCCCATAATTCAAATTATCAACTGGAATGTCAAGCTTATATGAAGCATATCAGAGAAATTTTCTTTGGACATTTCCTTTCTAATCAATGTGAGTTATAAAAATAGGATTCCATATAGTAGTACAGTTCTCCAAATGAGTTATATCAAGAGGAATGTATAATGTCTTAATAGTTGGACATTTGTAAAATCCTTAGCGTTACGTTTTACAAAACCAAGCATGCATTATGCTTTATTGCAGTGAACATTAATATGATGTGAAAAAGAGAGCTTATTATCAAATAAAATACCAAGGTCTTTGATCAGAGTAGCTTTCTCAACAGTAGCGTCATTGATAGTATACTCAGAATAGAAGAGTTAAGCCTGCCAAATTGTATTTGTTAACATTTAAATGAAGCATGTTCTGTTCACACTATTCAGCAAACCTACACAAATCCTCCTGAATTAAGGAAGCATCCGCAGAGTTTTAATTTAACATATATTTTGAGATCATCCGCGTACATCACAAACCTACAATGATGAAAACAACCAATCACGTCATTAACAAAAATGCTAAAAAGTAAAGGGGCTAAATGTGTCCCCTGAGGGACCTCTGAAGTAGCTGCTATGCTTGGAGACAGAGTACCATTTATCTTAACCTGCTGCGTTCTTTTAGACAGGTATGAGTGTATTCAGTTATAGAATGGGCCATGTATCCCATATAAGGCAAGTTTGTGTAAAAGTAGACCATGATCCACCCTGTTGAAGGCCTTGGAGAAGTCAGTATAAATGACATCCACCAGACACCCCTTCTCCAAGGCCCCGACAATGTAGTCATGGTACACCATAAGGTTTGTCATTACTGAGCGATCCTCTATAAAACCATGCTGATCCGGTATAATGATGTTTCTGAACTGAAATTTTAAGAAATCAGAAACAACAGACTCGAATAATTTAGGGATAAAGGATATTTTAACGATTGGACGGTACTTTGTAACAGGTTTTATCACCAGAATTTTTATATATTGGCCTATCAATATATAAAAATTCTGGTGATAAAACGCATGTCGTAGCATGCGAAATCTTCCAAACGTCCGGAAAACAACCGCTGGACAGAGACTAAATAAAAAGAAACCACAAAGGTCTGGATAAGGAAAACTCAGCGTTTGTAAGAATCATTGGAGGTATCCCATCGGGTCCAGGACGCTAACCTAAGTCAATCCTACTCAACATATCAAGAATATCACTAATCTTAACATAATACGTCCCTATATTTAGAGAGGAATTCACCTGTGCCTCCCCCGATAAACCAACTATAAATGCATTATAACATTATGTACTCATTATAACATGATCTTGACTGTGTCCTGCATGTCTTTCTAAGGTCACAAAATATTTCGTTATCAATCTGAGAGGGAAATTTTATATGTTCTATGAGCTTCCTTTTTAAGAATAATGTTGCGATTGAGTTCATCAGAGAACCAGATTGGAAATCTAAAATCATTCTTTAATAATTTTTTGGTACATGCATTTCAAAACAGACATTTAAAATTTGGTAGAAACTGTGTACATTGGTGTTAATATCTTTTGTAAATAAAATATCTCAATTTACATTCAATAAAGTTATTTATAGCTAAAAAATCCCAATTTTTAAAATCGCAGATATAGGTTTCATGGTAAGAACATTGTGGGCTAACATTGCCAATCAAATTTAATAATAAGGCAGGGTGATGCCTATCACAACTAACAAGACTTAAGCTGGCACAGCTTAAGTTGTATTGGTCATGATTCAAAAATATAAAGTCTAAAAGAACCTCGTTAGCATTGGTTATGTTATTTATTTGCAATAGATTATCAAGAGAAATAGTCTCAATCAGTTTTTGCGAAATAGTACTTGTATCTCCTGAGTAAAACCCTAAATCATCATCATGCATCAATTATTTCATGTTAGGGAGGTTATAACCCACTATAAGCATCACCGTGGGTGTCACACACTTCCTCAATTATATCACAGTGTTGTTGTTGGTAGTCCACCAACTTGGAGTTAGGAGAAAAGTAAACAACACAAAATAACAATTCTCTGTTTTCAAGTGAAACCAGCACCCAGGTTTCCTCATAACTCAGCCGCATTGCTTATATAGAGCCACATTTTTCTTATATATATGTATATATATATATATATATATATATATATATATATATATATATATATATATATATATATATATACAGGGTGTTATGAAATTCATTGCATATATTGAAACCAGTAAATCCTGATATGAATTCAGATTGAATAAAAATATTCATAAATAGCCCTTCACTATAAAAAAAGGTTGATATCGGCCCTCAAAAAATTTTTTTTTAGTCTCAGCGCACCACTGGTAATAAACACATGGCCATATAAAAAACCACGAGCAATGTCAGTTACAGAAAAAACTCATTTGTTTTTACGTGAGATGTTGCCAAATCTTTCTAGTCCCTCCCATGTAACAGGTTTAAAAAAATAATATTTTTATTATCTTTAAATAAAGAAATCCTACTACTTAACTCTTTCAAAACACTCAATTTCAAAAAGTTAAAATACTACAACACAAAAAATCCAACAGCTGTTCAAACAAAGATTACAATAATAATTTTCAAATAAGCGGACCAGACATTTTTAGAGGAAAAGGCTACCTATCCAAAATTAGCTTCAAACAAAGAAATTTTAATTGCGCAATAAAAACTAGCAACAGTTTAACAAAAATAACTCAGAAGAATTGTATGAAGCTAACGTATATAAAAAAGTGAGGAAACACTAACTTTTGTACTTTTCAGTAACTAGAACTAACCAAAATCTAAACCAAAAAGTAATTAGGTTGACAACTTATCACCCTTATTAATCCGCTTCTCAACATTTTGATACAGATCAAAGGATGTTATGTATTTTATTTATATCAGCTAATATCGCTCTCGCTACATTTCATTACAGTTAAAAAAGTAATAAACACTAAAATCACAATAAAAGCATTGTAAAGAAATAAACATCATAATATGACACGAAAAATACTGCCTTTTTTAAACTGGTGAAATGATATTACTAACTCAAATTTACTATAACTAACTCAAAACACTAAATTTCAAAAAGTTAAAATACCTATAATAATCCAGGGATCAGCTGTTCAAACGAAAACTACCACCAAACACCAAACTAAACATCCAGAAATCTGTTTTGCAAAACTTAATATTCTACAACACTCAGCCCATACGATAATCTATTAAATAGCACTGTAATAAATAATGAAATGTGTTAGGATTATTTAATAAACACTGCAAAGCAACTGCAAAGTATAAAACTGTTTTAAGGAGCAGAATAAAATATTCCAACAATGACCATAACTTGTTGAAAACGTTGAAAATACTACTCAAAGAAAATAAATAGGGTAAGATACTACTGTTGTAGTTGAAACTATATTCTTAATAAAGACATAGGGTTACAATATGCACCGGTGTATAAGTGGTTGCCTATGACTAGAGCATATTGGCTAGTAATAAATAAAGCTGTGCAAACGGGGTTATTCCAGGGACGGCTCTAACCTAGTTGGAAATAAAATTAGGATTCGATTTGAAAATTTATCCACATTGTATAATTTGAAAATGCGAAATACGAAAATACTTCGGTTAAAGTAATATAACATACAGGGTGTCTAAAAAGTCTTAGTATGGCTAAATATCTTTGCTATTAATAAAGATAGAGACACCAAATTTTAGTTATATCTTATTGATTAATAAATCTACTTTTTATGTAATTTGACTTTTTCAATCCCCTTGGGGGTGATGCTAGGGAGTTGAGGTCCTTTCTTTTAAAAGTCTTCAGAAAAGAAACATTTTACCGCAAACCACATATTTTAATTCATTTTTAAATGGATAGCCTATAAAAATTATAAATCGTAAATCGTATAATCGGCGGGACATATGTCGACCGTTGGTCGACCTCTTGTGCCATACAGTACCAGTCTTCGTGCACATTTATTTTTTGTTTTGTGGGGCACATTTTTTTCTAACTTTTTTCCAACTTTTTCTACTTCTTCATTTGTCGTTTTATATTTATTTGTTCATTCACTTTTAAGAATATATCCCCAATAGTCAACGTACCACTACGTATTTAACTTTATAACTTTTTCCTCAAGTTTGTTTCGACTTTATTTTTTGTTTTTTGCCATCTGAGCAGTAGACCAAAATGCGTGCCACGCGCAAAGTGCTACACATGCGCACGGAATTTCAGGAGATGGACTTTGGTGTCTACATTTGAACCCACACCAGAATATATCAACAATGGTCAAGGTACCACTATGTATTTAACTTTATAACTTTTTCCCAAATTTTCTTCGACTTTATTTTTCGTTATTTGCCATCTCTTCAGACACCCACGGTACGTTAGTACTTAGGCTTGAAGTCTACGTGTGATGTCTTAGATAAAAAAAAATCTGCGCAGTAGACAAAAATGCGCACCACAGTAGAGCATTGATTTTATATAGTTAGACATGCGCTTTAAAGTTGTCTAACATTTTTGGTTAATGGATTGTAGCTAAATACTTTGTCGTGCATAATAAGACAATAGGCAGATATTTTGTCTTTAAGATCATCATGTAATTCAAACTCAACTCTCATAACAATAGGTCCGGATTCAATTGTTTCTTTCTGATGTGAACAATCGATATATACGATAGGAGCATAAGTATTAAACTCCTTTGGAGAAAAAATGGGTTCAGGTGTTAATCCATAGTAAGATTTTTGAAATTGTGAAAACATTTCATATAATGATGCAAATTTATTTTTAGCAGTCTAAAAATAGATCGTTGTAGGGATATCTCTCAGAGTTTAAAAATACTTTGATGTTTCGTAATTTAACGTTGGAAAATAGAGACATATCAGTTGTTGATTTATCCCTTAAGTCTTTTTGAAAAGCAATTGCTACATGGCGTGGGGTATTAACTTTCGTAGATGTTTTGACAGGCCAGTTATGACGATTAGTTTTTAATAGTTCTGGGTATTCAATCAGTTCCCAACTCCGGAAAGCAATTATTATATCAGTATTCTTATTAATTATTTTAGATAATGCTAATTCTTGAGGAATAGCTACTGAAATGTGAGGTATATTCCAAGTTAGCTTAGTAAGCTCAATTTTTGGATTTTCATCTGCAGTATTAATTGTTGCATTTTTGTCTGAATTATCTCGTACTAAAATAAGTTCTTGTTTGGCATTTAAAATAATTTTTTTGTAGTCTTCAAAAAACCCCATTAAGAATTTAAGCGGAATGCAAACATTAAATAATCCTGTCGTTGCATCAACAACTTGTGAAGATTCCATAGGAAACCAACCTGCGTTTTTAAGTTTATTGCATTCATTTTTATTATACGACATGTATCCCTTTATTGTCGAAGTTAACCCAACATCTCTAACTGAATCTATTGTAACACCGTTTAGTTGATAACGCATTTCTTTAAAAAGGAATGCAATCCCATTGTTTATCAATTTTAATGTATTTGAGGTAGTGTTATTATCTTTTGTTAGTTTACCCTCTATGTAAAGAAAGCTTTCGGAAGGAAGAGTATACTTCATGAACAGGTATTATAATTTCATCATTATTTCCCAATTTAGTAGGTAGATACGGTTCATAACCATGAACTTCGGAATGCACAATTGAATTATCTATGAAAAGACCTTCTGTTACATTAAGGACATCCATTATACTAAAACCTTTAAACCTAGAGATTTCAAAAAGCTTATATTTTAAGGTGTTATCCCTTGTGTGTTTCTCTTTCTACTAATCTTTGGTTTACGATGTTTAGTCTTCTTATAGTTTTTATTAATTTTTGTGGGTAAACTGGAGGTTTTTCTATTATAAAGGATAACCATTATACTTCTTTTATATGCAACCTTATTGTTAGTTTCGTTTCGAAAACCAACAAGATTTAAATCTTGGTCTATTACCTTTATTGTTATTTTATCTATTACTTTTACTGTAACAGGAAAATAAATAATATTTTGGGGACTTTCTATTATTTTAAATCCAGGGCTAACATTAGGGAAAAACTGATGAATAATGTGTACTGGCTTTCCGTTCAGATAGGAACCTTCTGCGATACTGCAGTCTATGCATAAAGAATTAACTTTTATAATATCTGCTGGATTTTCCGATGTTCTTGGAACTCCATCACCAGTTATAATGCCCTTATTAAAACCCAAAAGTTTTCCTATTGTACCATCTTTAAAAATAATATCTGTAGCTGATTGTTGATTTTAATGTGTTGTTATTTGCATAGAGGTGAAATGAAATATTTCTTTTTTGGAATTCAGTCTGTAAATATTTATTAACATCATCCATTTCATAACTTCCCGTATGAATTGTTAAAAATTCATTATTTTTTCCAAAATATACTTTATTAGTACTTTTATCAATATTTGGTATTGCATTAAAAGTTTCAAAGTTGGTAAGTCCGACAACGTAGGATGTGTTAGGATCTAAGTAAATAGGTGGATGGAAATCTGCTTGAAGTATAGCTGAATTTGCGGAAAGAGCTATAGTAAACGACATGATGGTCGTAATAAGAATAAAATGGAAACACAATTACGCATTATTATAAATAAATTGTAAGGATAACTGTCCACAAGTTGAGGTATTAAAAGATTGATATTTATCATAGTTATATTTAATATTGTGGTTGCTACCATCGCTATAGAAATAAGTTATAACTTCATTTGGTGGTCGTAAATTTCCAAAACTATCAAAGTAAATTATGTTATTATTATTTTTAACATATGCTGTCCAGTGAGTGCCTTCCCCCATATCGTCATCTAAATTTATCATACCTGTTTCATATTTTTTATTTTTTGGGTAACTTATTTCTCATAAAGACACCTCTAAAATGTGTCAACTTTAATAATTTGACATACTTTAATAAATCTATATTTGTCAAAGGTCGACGAGGTAGCAAATTTAACAGTTTTTTGAATATGGTTTTAAATATAGACCACACCCTTTCTTATATGGTTTTAAATAAAGACCTTTTCCAATTGATATTTTTTCCATTTCTTTGTTGTGTCTTGTTTGTTCTTCTAATTTCTTTTGCGCGTTTTTAGCTGAATTTACTGCTTGGGCAATGCCAGCAGCGCCCCCGCTTAGGGCTCCTAGAGCAGATAAACCAGCAAAAATAGGTATTAAAGGTAAAATTCCACCAGTTTTTGGAATTGGAATAATTCTTTGTTTTTCTTTTATTTTTAATTTTTTAATCGATGATAAAGCTGTGCTGGCAGCATTTCTTATATTAGCAAACTTTTTTCCAACCAGCTCTTTATGTGCTTTTCTTACACCTTGGTTAAAGGATATTTGACGTCCTTTCTTGCGTTTTTGTTTTCTTTTTCTTATTCCCATACCGAGTTTCGTTTTTGCTTTCATGATTCCGGCCACAGCCAAGGATGACAGTTTTTCGCCTAGATTTGAATCTGAAGCTTTAAATCTATTAAATGCCTTTTTTAGCTAATATTTTATCTGCCTCGTTTCTGTGTAAAGCGAGCGTGCTTTCCATATGGTAGGCGGAAGACAAGTGCCTTTCCTTAAAATTCTTTATATAGACCAAACATCATTTCTAAGAAAGAACTTTTATCCCGACCCAAGTCAGGTCATAAATCTATTCCCTTATCCCCTTTAACTTAAAACTATTTAATAAAATAAACATATGCAGCCATAAGCAAGTGGGTCTAGCGGCGATGGTTACGTCCAGCTTAAGGGTGGTCGCTCACATGTTAAGGGTGGATGCTGATACGGCCAACCTGACACATAATTCGCTCTCGAGTTAGCAGAACAGCCAAAATCTGAAACAAATGAGAAAGGCGGCAGATTCGGTTTGGTTTTGTCATTACTTAAACGTAGAGCTGTGAGCCGATCGTGAACAACATAAAAATAAAAAAATGATATTGTTTTTTTTGTCTTCTTTTAAACATAACTTTTGGCAGACCCTTTTCTCGTAAAAAGTTAACCAAGTCACCCAAGGGTGTTACCGTAGAGTTCGAAATATAATTTAACTATATTGTAGAATTTGAAGTGTATCATCGTAGAATTTAAATTATATCATCGTAGAATTTAAATTATATCATCGTAGAATTTAAATTATATCATCGTAGAATTTAAATTATATCATCGTAGAATTTAAAGTATAACATCGTATAATTTCAAATATATCATCGTAGAATTTAAAATATATCATCGTAGATTTTAAAGTATATCATCGTAGATTTTAAAGCATATCATCGTAGAATTTAAAATATATCATCGTAGAATTTAATGTATAACAACGTAGAATTTAGAATATATCATCGTAGAATTTAAAATATATCATCGTAGATTTTAAAGTATATCATCCTAGAATTTAAAATATGTTATCGTAAAGCAATAATCTAGCGTTGATCACAATTAGCTCACATGTCCATAAAATTTTCAAATATTCACCTATTCATTACTCTGATAAGCCAGAAAATTCTCCGGGCCACACACGAAGCATATCTTTGGCAACAATGCTCATGCGATTCGTCGACAAATTTTTGACCTCAAATCTATCGTTTTCCAATACACTAACGACCTCAAACGGGTCATCATACTTGTGGTCCAACTTAGCTAGGTGGATATTGCCCGATGGGTGGAACACTAGGTCTCCAATATTTATGACTTCATTGGACCTACGTGTCTTATCAAACAAGGCTTTCGCATCGTCGGCTTGTTTCCTTATTCGTTCGTATGCCAGCTTTCTATCTTGCTCTAAACCTTGAGAAAGATCGCGGTTTGATATAAACTCGGTCAGTTTCCCAATGTCGGGCGCATTGCCTTCAACACCAGTTAATAAATCAATCGGCGTAAACCCCGTAGTTTTTTGAATTGTCGTGTTAAGCGTTGTTTGAATTTTAGTAGTTGATTGTGGCCACTCCGCTTTGTCGCCGATTTCGGTGCGTAACAAATTCAAAACCGTTTTTACATATCTTTCCACCTGACCGTTACCACGAGGGACGCCTCTGGCAATCAGATGTTGATGAATACCCAATTCAGTCAACATTCGCTTGACAGATTTATCGGTGAAATTGGTGCCTCTGTCACAAATAAACGTCTTCGTGATGCCAAACAAACCCAGATGCATTTTAAGAGCGGCGCATGTTTCGGGACCCGAAAGTGTTTTTAAGGGCACCAAAAACAAAAACTTCGTAAAAGCATCTATTATTAGCAACAAGTGTTTAAAACCGTCGACGGATACTGGAAACGGACCCACGCAGTCAGCGTGAACTACCTGAAAAGGGATCGATTTCTTGTCGATGGGATGTAAAAGAGCTTGTTTAGGACCACTGAGGTCTTTACTAATACTTTAAACATGGTCGAAAATAATTCGTGATAAATTTAACCCTACTTGGAAACCAAAAATAGTAATTTATTTTTGCAAATTTTTGTCGGGCTCAACGTGACATTGTTCGACGTGAAATAATCGTAATAACCCTAAACGACTACCTTGAGGTATGAAAGCCACATAAATCGGCGGGTCCTGACCTGGATTTATTTTTCTGAACAGGATGTCGTTTTGGCAAAAATACTCGGTGGTTAACTGGCCCTCATGGAGCTTTTGTTTTATTTTCAATGTTTCGCGGTCATGCTTTTGTGCCTTTTTAACCAATTATCCGTTGAAATAACGTTGATGTCACTAATTCCGACAGTTTTAGGTTCAATGGCTTTATCGATTGGATTTCTACTAAAATAATCAGCATGTTGTGAATATTTACCCTTTCGGTAGTCAATGTCAATACACAATACAATACAATATTCTTTATTTGCTTATTTATCACAATACAGGATTTAGCATCGTCAGAGATTTAAAATGAAATACTTAGTTTTTAATATAAAATAAAGTCATTTACGTATTTACGCATTTTAAAATTTAAAGCTATCAGTGTTACAAATACTGTTACAAAATAAATAAAATGTTACATAGAATCGTTAAATTAAGAGACATCACACTTAACACCATTCATCACAAATCATATAACACAATTAAAAACTTCCTCAATGTTGTAAGGGCATAGGTCCATCAACAGTAATTTTATTTTCTTTTTAAAGGAATTTACTGGCAACTCTCTCAGAGATGGCGACAAATGGTTAAATAGTCTTGTCGATAGAGTAATAAAGCTCTTATGTGTAATGGCTAACCGGTGTTGAGGAATAAGCAGGTCACTGCCATTTCTTGTTGGGTACTCATGATGTGAGTTTACCATCAGAAGATGACTCTGCTGGGACTTGATGTAAATTAGACATTGGTATATGTAGAGAGCAGGCAGTGTTAAAATGTTACATTCTCTAAATAAAGGTCTGCAACTGTCTGTGGGTTTTACCGTACCTAAAATTCTCAAAGCAGCCTTTTGTACAATACAAATTTTCATCCAGTCAGTAGAATGGCCCCAAAATAGTAGCCCGTAAGAAATTCTAGACTGGAACAGACCCATATATGCAGCTCTAAGAACATAGAACGGCACAAACTCCGCTATTCGACGAAGCAAAAAAAGAGTGCTATTTAATTTTGAGGAAATATCTACGATATGGTCTTTCCAGCTCAATCTCGAATCCAACGTAACACCCAGAAACTTCAGAGACTCTTGGCCATCTTTCAATTCCTTTAATGTAAAGTTGGCACAATCTGTTTGCAGCAAAAAAGCGCTCAATCTTAGTGATTGCAATTTTATTCTGCTGTTGCAGACTCTCAACATTCTGATAACTTTCATAGAGGGTTGTGTCATCAGCATATTGAATAACACGGGAAGGGCTCAGGTGGAGGGGAAGTTCATTAACATAAAGTATGAACAGGAGGGGGCCCAAGATTGAACCCTGGGGTACCCCTGCTATTACATCTAAGGAGGATGACCGCATACCATCATGCTCAACCACTTGAACCCTGTCAGATAGATAGGAATTAATCAACTGTGCAACTATGCCCCTGATCCCATAGAAAGGAAGCTTTTCAAGCAGGACTGAGTGTGACACACAGACAAAGGCCTTCGAGAGGTCAGGCTGAAACCGCGCCCCCCCTCTCGAAGGACCCCATTATGAACTGCACCAGCTCAGCTATTGCCTGGGTCGTCGATAAGCCCGTTCTAAATCCGAACTGAGATCCTGACAGCAGGCTACTACCATCCAGAAACCTCAGTATTCTTCTCTTAAGAGCAGCTTCAATGGGTTTTGATAGAACAGGAGTTATAGAGATAGGGCGATAATTACTGGTTTCTGAAATGTCACCATTTTTAAAGATAGGGGTGACCTTACTAAACTTAAGTTTTTCAGGAAAGCAACCTGTTTCAAAACATTTATTAATTATTTTCTCCAATGGTACAGCTAAACCATCTTTTAACAATTTTAAAATTTTGTTACTTAGACCGAATACGTGAAGAGCTGGACTGTTGGAAAGATCACCAATGATATTTTTTATTTCCGCTGTATCCACCGGCCTAAGAAATAGATTTTTATAATTTCGAATATGAGCAGATGTTATGCTTACAGGGTTGTTCTGAGAGGTATCCAGATTCTCCAAAATATTCCTAGAAATGTTGATAAAATAGTCATTGAACTGTTCAGGGGTGGGGCAAGTATCTGGAAGAATATTATTTTTAAGTACTGGTTGATTATTAATAATAAGCCATATGGTTTTTGGTTTGTTAACAGAATGTTCTATTTTATCTGTAAAGTATTTTCTCTTTTCATTAACAATTTTATTTTTGTAATTTTTTTTTGCTAATTTTATTTCATCTGTAAGGTCAACATTTTTGTGACAATTGTTATAACTAATCAAAAAGTTAAGATTTTCCCTGCACTCCCTTAAATCACGATTAAACCACTTCTTTGCTTTGTTTGTTTTGTGCGCCGTTTTTGATTTTTTTGGAAAGCATGCGTCAAAAACCTGCAAAAGAGTTCCCAAGAAACTATTAAACATATCATTCACATTTGAAAATTCTTCTAATTTTTCCCAGTTTAGCGCTATTCAATATCGACACACACCTGATAGCATTAAAGTCACAATAGGGTCTAAATTCAATAATTTGGGTATCATTGCACTTAAAGTGGTTATTAGTTAGGTTATATTTATTGACGATTGCCATATGATCAGACAGATGAGTCCCCAACAAGGAAGCAGTACACCTACCTTGAACATTTGTTATACAATTATCCAAGCAGCTGCTTTTACAGTGCTTGGAGATCCTTGTAGCATCAGTTATTAGAACATTAAAATTATATGATTTGATAACATTAAGAAATTCCTGTACATAAACTGTTTTGTCCAACAAGTCAATATTGAAGTCACCATATACAAAAAACTGCTTTTTTTGTTGATATAATATTTCAAGCATTTGCCTGAGATTTTCAAAAAACACCTCTAATGAACTGTTGGGAGACCTATAAACACAAACAATTACAATATTTATACATCCTACCTCAACTGCCACAACCTCAAAATCTTTCTCCTTAGCAAGGCTATCGATACTATTAAGTTTTTTAAAATAAAAGTTATTTTTAATATAAATAATAACACCACCTCCATTACAGATTTTTCGACAAAAATAATTGGCCACAGTGTAGTTTTCAATGTTACAATAATTAACAGACTGTTCATTGAGCCAGTGCTCGCACAGACAAATAAAGTCAAATTCCTGTTCGCCTGGCAGTAGTTCAAGCTCTTCTACTTTGTGTTGAAGACTCCTGATGTTTAGAAATAGTGTTGTGATGGTATACTCCTGCATAAGAACAGGGTTCCTGTTATTTTTGCCAACTAAAAATTTTGATTATAACTTCTTTGTTTTTTAAAATCAAATCTCTTTACGCCTACTCCCTTTGGCCAAAATTGGGTCTCATACATGTCATTTTTTTTTTTGAAAAGGTGCTACAACTTGAAAACATTTGTTTTTTTCTGGGTCCGTTGGTAGCTCGGTAACATCTATCGTTGCTCCCTCAAATCCAGGTTTTTTGCTAATGTATTCCTTAACCTTTGTAGCTGTTGCGTGTCTTTGGACTCTATACAAGTAAAGCCATAATTTTTTTCAGCTCCACTAAAATGTGCACTGTTGTCTTGTGCTGACACCTCAGCAGTGCCAATATTTTTAACGTACCTTCTGTTTCTTTTATTGTAACTTTTAATGAAAGGTTCTTCCTTATCTATCAGTTTGTTTCCATTTGAAGTATCTGTTATATTTGTCTGTTGGTGCACATTTGATGTTTGTGGCTGCTGTACGTCCCCGTTAAGGTTAATTAGGTTGGTCATTATTTCCATCTGTTTGTTTTCAATCTGCTTGGTCTCACTAATTTTGCCTGTAATTACCCGAGACCGCTGTTTAGGACGGCCTTCTTTCAAGGTCTTATCCTTTGGGGTCTCCTGGCTAGTTGTTTTATCTTGCTCGATTTGTTTCGGTTTTTTGAGGTTAAGTTTTTCTTCTAGAAAACCAATTTTTTCTTCTTGAAGGCGAATTATGTCCTGTTTATCTTGGATGATTGTTTCCTTTTCACTAATGATTTGTTTCAGCAGATTACTTTGTACTTCAAAAGAGCAATCTTTTGAGGTTATATTTGTATTTTCATTCTTATCGAAACAGCAGCACTGGACCACATTCTCTGATAAAAATTTTATTTGTTCCACTCTTTCTGCACAAGAAGGGTGCCACATTTCACCACAATTTATGCATGATGCTACCGTAACTTTCCTTTTTTGACAACATTTAAAAGTGCGAGGTAAGGCGTCCGCCATTTTGAACGCACCTAATGAAAATTAAACGACTGTAAGTAAAGCCACCACCTGGCAACCCTAGATGACAATCAATTTTTTTGCAATAGCCTTAGATAACAAGCTATATTCCGCCCCAGAATTTATCAAACAGTTAAAATCTCAGCCCTGAATTGTAAAAGTACAAAAATTACTGTTGACATTACCACAAGAGTAATTATTAACTTGAGAACCAGATGGTCAGGGTCACGTTGTTTTTGAAAACAAATGACCGCAGTTTTTGCAGTAGTCACAAACAATTTAACTTTTATTATTAAAAATCTATGATCAGGGCAACATTCTGTAAATAAGCGTTTATTGGGTTTTCTTTCGGAACAATTACGACTAAGATGCCTTGGCTGGCCAAGCAAAGTTGCAATTTTTAACGTCATTTAGAATCAAAAGAATAACTTCTCTTGTGATTTTTTTGAGATTCTACTGAAGTCGATAAATAATTTATAACTATTTAGAAGGGTTAACAAACCATTGACTGAATTTATGTTACTATTAAATGCGGCGATTTTGACGTAAATGTCGGTGATATCTCAAATAACAATTTCCAAAATTTGGTAAACTGGCAGCTTAAAATTTAACGAATTAATAAGAATTTTTTCTGTCATACTCACTGGATTTAGCATAGTTGCTAGTAAACAAACTAGATCTGCGTAGCCTTTCACTCAAGTTTCCTTTGGCAGGACAAAGGCTGGACAACTCGTTTCCGAACTCCTCCCAATACTCTTCCAAAGGGCTCCACACAGAAAACTACTCCTTGGCATCTCCGGCGAGTCCGGTGGCACTCCCCACTAGCAGTTCGTGGCTGGTCCAATTAAAAGTTTCTCCCAATTTTTCCATCTCATCACACTGTTACCGGAAAATACTGTTTTGTATCAACTCTACATCACACCACCTAGCCGCACTGTACGCCATCCCGATTTGGTTCGAAAAGGGGTACCTTTAATCATTTTTGTTTAGTAGGATATTTTTGTGCTAATTTCAGGATACCCCGTAAATCAAAAGTACCTAATAATTTTTAGTGTCAGTCCTATTTTTAAGATAATCAAAAATCCTTGAATACCTTGTTTTAGAAAAATTTTAAAAATATTTTTTTTGTCTTGCCAACTCAAACAATGAAAACACTTTATGTAGCACAAATATCAAATTTAGTGTTAATAATTTACAGGTTGCCTCAAAACATTTACCAAACTGCAAAGGTTGCCAAAGTCCTGCTCTTGCTGGAAAAAGGGAGAGGAAAACAATTTAAGGGCAAAAACTTGAATGAAATCCAATTAGACAAAGATGTTTATTATAGCTCAGATTCAGATGACGATGAAGAAGAAAACTATTCTTGCAATCGAAATTACGTTTTTTCTGCTACTCCTGCAGCGCAGCAAACCGATACTGATAGAGAAATATTGACAAATAATGATGAAAACGCGGAGAAAGAATGGGCACGAACTTAAAAATTCTTTGTGATGTAGCTTTTAAAATCGTTGTGGAGAAAAGAGATATTCCCAACATAAAATGGGAAAACCAAAACATAAGAAAAAGTGAAATAAAGGATTTAAAAAACTAATCGATGGTCACTGGTGCAACGAAATTTCCAGCTTGGCTTTAAAAAATCTTACAGAAAGCAAATGGGAAAAACCAGTGCAGCTACCATTGACAAGTGATGTACTAACTTTTCAAACATACCTCAATGAACTGGCCGAAAATGCCTGTGAAAAATTAAACAGCGGAACTGAAATCCGAAAAAGCTATAAAACTTTAACCGAATGTGTTTTGGCTCTAACAGTAATGTTCAACCGAAAAAGAATAGGCGATGTTCAGTATTTAAAAATAGAAACCTATAACAGAGAAATGCAACAAATAGGACAAGAAGATTTTTCGGAGTCATTAACTACGGTCGAAAAAATTTTATGTAAAAAATTTAAAAGAGTGATTACTGGAAGTAAAGGTACCAAGCCAGTTCCAATTCTTTTCTCAAAAAAACTACAAAAATGTATAAGCTGTATGCTTTTAACAAGAGAAAATACCGATGTAGTTCCAAAATCCAATGAGTATCTATTTGCAAACCCAGGCTCGGAAAATAAGTGGATGGCGGGTTCCAACGTTATAAGACGTTTGGTCGAAAATTGTGGTGCAGAGCAGCCTTTATTATTGACATCCACTAAATTTAGGAAGCACATTGCAACAACTTTGCAACTAACGAGTTTGCAACCAGATGAAATGGAGCAAATAGCGATGTTTATGGGGCATACGAAAAAAACGCATGCTGAATTTTACAGGTGAGATTTTATTTCACACTGTAATGTGTTATTATTTCCCGATTGTTCGAGTCCAGGAAATAGCTAATTACAGTAATGAGCCCAAAAATAAATTCCGATTATACACTACTGAACTGGCCGAAAATGCATGTGAAAAATTAAACAGCGGAACTGAAATCCGAAAAAGCTATAAAACTTTAACCGAATGTGTTTTGGCTCTAACAGTAATGTTCAACCGAAAAAGAATAGGATATTTTTGTGCTAATTTCAGGATACCCCGTAAATCAAAAGTACCTAATAATTTTTAGTATCAGTCCTATTTTTAAGATAATCAAAAATCCTAATGAGGAATACCTTGTTTTAGAAAAATTTAAAAAATATTTTTTTTGTCTTGCCAACTCAAACAATGAAAACACTTTATGTAGCACAAATAACAAATTTAGTGTTAATAATTTACAGGTTGCCTCAGGACATTTACCAAACTGCAAAGGTTGCAAAAGTCCTGCTCTTGCTGGAAAAAGGGAGAGGAAAACAATTTAAGGGCAAAAACTTGAATGAAATCCAATTAGACAAAGATGTGATGTATTATAGCTCAGATTCAGATGACGATGAAGAAGAAAACTATTCTTGCAATCGAAATTACGTTTTTTCTGCTACTCCTGCAGCGCAGCAAACCGATACTGATAGAGAAATATTGACAAATAATGATGAAAACGCGGAGAAAGAAGGTAATGAAAAATTAAACCAAGATACGTCAAGAAAGAAGAAATCGGAAACAAAAAAAAATAAATAAAGAAACAAGAGCTAAAAGAGAAAAAGGTCATAAATTTGTTTCTGGGCGGATTAGGTGGACGAACGAAGAAAAAAAAATTGTTTCGGAGTATTTTAAAAAACATATTAAAAGCAAAATTACTCCTAAAAAGCACGAATGTGACGAACTTCTTACGAAATATGGACATAAACTGTTAAATAAAGACTGGGTTAGAATTAAAAGCTTTGTATATAATTCATTTAAAAGTAAATAGAAAGTTTACGTTTTACTTTTTAAAAAACGTATTGAATATTTTTTATTACATACGTTAGTTTCTTTTATGTTTGTGTGTATGAAAAAACTTCTTGTACAGATTGTACCAGATTCATCTTGGAATCTAGGAAACTATAAGGGATACCGGGTCGATTAAAAGGAAGCAAAGTTGCGTAATTTAGTGCTTTTTAACATGGCATCTGGAAAGTTGACTCTAGGTAGTTCCGATTTTTTTTAACTAAAACATAATATGATGTTCTTGATTTAAAATTGCGATGTTTTGGTACCTACAAAATCAATATCAAAAGCTTTTAAAATATAGACCTGAAAATTATACCAATTTTTATAACACAACACATTTATACTCGCACCATTGTATTGTTTAGTTTAGAACACTCAAAGCATGGGTATTTTCTATTTTTTAAAGAAAAAAGTACTATAAGAGCCACCTATCTATAGCAAATTTATCAGTTTCTAAGTAAAAGAAGTCTCGATCATTATAATACATATATCGTACTATGTATTAACTTTTATCACTCTTGTAATACCTAAATAAAATATTATAGATTTGTAGTACAATTTAATAAAATAAATTAGTGCATAAGCTCTTTAGCCTCTGGCACTAGAAATTATTTTAAGAGTGGTATCCGTATTTTGATATTATAAGAAATGCCAAGGAAAGGATGATTAGCGATTGGCGGGCACAATATGATGATTGCAACAAAGGTTTAATATACAAAAAAATATTTCCCCAAATCCCTAAATTTCGTTGGTTCAACACACAATCAAATCGTAGCTTTGTTAGAATAGTCTCCAGAGTCCGAACGTCTCATGCATTGTATCCTAAACATAAGAAGAGAATAGGCATAGGTCAGAGCGAGTACTGCGACTGTGGTGAAATAGGTGACTTGGAACACATCATATTACAATGTAATAAACTACAGAATAATTTACCAGTATTATTTGACGATCTAAGAGAAATAGTAAACCAACCATTTAATCTAAACCACCTTATTTCATTAAACGATGTAAAAGTGTATAAGGCATTGTATAAATTTATTTTAGTTAATAAAATAGAATTGTAAGAGCTAAAAAGGTTTAAAAAAAAAGGAAGAGTTAAAAAATTAAAAAAAAAAACAAACAAAAAACAAAAAAAAAGAGGAAAAAAATAAAACAAAAATAAAAGGAAAAAAAAAGAAAAAGAATAGAAGGAACATGAAAGGAAAAAAAAAATTAAAAAATTAAAAAAAAATAATAAATAAAAAAAAAAGGAAAAATAGACATATAATTGTAAGTAGGGTTAAGGTTTGGATGTAAGGCACCTTAATTCGTAAGGAACTTCTTTTCTTTCTGTCCCCGAGAGGGAGGAGGGAGAGGGGAACGAGAAAAATGAGAGCTGGCCATTTGGTTTCAACCAGAGCCATTAATCAAAAAACAACAAACAACAAGAGTGGTATAAGCAATTATATATTTTATATTACCCGACCTTTTTTACCTAGAAGGCGGTAAGTTTGCTATCGATGGGTTGGCCCTTTGTAGTATTATTAAATTTTTATTACAAAAATTAAGTAAACAATCATAAGATTGTTTTAAAAAATAAAATGATGCAAAACCGTTTTTCTGTGCGTTAAAAACAAAAATTGATGTAATTTTCAGGACTTTGTTTAAAAAATTCTATTTTTGATACTGATGAAAAATTTTAGGTATTAAAACGCCGTAATTTTAATACAAGGATGTTTTAGGTGAGTAAATGGATTTAAAAATGATTTAAATATTACAATTTGATAATGATGTTTGGAAGCCGAATTCTTATTTAAAAAATATAAGTGAGAAAGTTCATTAACAGTGTTCTTGGTTTCTGAATATCTCTACAAATAACACCACAAAAAAAATTTCATTGGACATCTCTCTGTAAGTAGCCGGAAAATTACAGCATTTCTTTTTTTTTAGTATTTTCGGTTTGCATCGTGTGCATTTAGCCCCTGCCATAACATACATTTAAATATATGAAATTATTATTTTAAGCAAAGTAATTTCCCTCAAAATTTTAAGAAAATGCCATATTTTGACTCATTAATACTAACTAACTTGATAGATGATATTGGCATGTTAATAAGCATCAAGCTATGTAATTTTTGTAATTTCCAATGATGTCCCAATAATAAGCCTCGAATTTAAAACGCCCTGTACATCAATTAAAAAACAGAGTTTAAGTTTATTTATAATTTATATGTTTTAAACAGAGTTTAAGTTTATTTATAATTTATTTGTTTTATGTTACTTTATTAATAAATGCACGAGTGTAAGATAACTTTTTATGAGGATTCCCTCCATTTTCCAGAGGACCATGCACAAACCTAGAAGAACGGTTTTCGGATTTAAATGCAATTAGCTAACTTTATGGATATCTGGCTCTTGATCACATATTCTCATGGGCACATAAAATTGTTTAACTACTTTCCAAAAAGTTGATAATTAAAATAGGCCTAAAGCTCTCAGTTCAACCGAGAAACTTACAGCACAAAACACCTTTAAAATGTTAGAAATCAAGGGATCTAAGAATATGAATATTGATCGCTTTAGCTTATCATTGCCGTAATTCAAATAAAACGTTTTTTTTTCATCAAATTTTTATACACACTTATATTCATGGGCCTACAACCTGATATATATTCCAAATTAGGGCTTCACTTTTCTACCTATAAAACAAAGGGCTGCCTCCTTTAAAGATTTCCAAAAACCACGCAGCTTTGACTTTATTTCGAAAAATACAAATGCAATAATTAGGGAAATAATTGGGTAAAAATTTGCGACTTCCCGACATCCTGCTACTAACTTTCTCACCAGGCTGTTTGTTGTGCCGAGCGATATCAGATGAGTCGCAAAATTTTACACTATTGGTTAGTAATTTTTTCCATATAAAATTCAGACTGCCTCATTTTAGCAGGCAACACTATTTTGTTAAAAGAAAATTTAAGCTTTAATTTCAGGTTGTAAATCGATTTACATAAATTACGAAAATGATGGGCTTAGGCAACCAATGCGCAGTTTCTTAGCTGCAGTTGAATACTAACATTTTAAACACGTTTTGTGCTGCAGGTTTATCGACCAAAATTCTTACGATCTAAAAAATCATCTAACCGCAGCAGTTTATCTGAAATCGAATACGAGAGTGAATAGGCGATATTTGACTAATTTTACGTAAACCGATATTTAACAAGGATTGCGTGTGGCCCTTAAATGTGTTTAGTTTAAATACTTCTACGAATATATTTAGAGTACGTACAAAAGCGTTTTATTTTGATAAATAAAGTTTTATTTCCGCAAAGTATCCTATTTTTGTTTTCTTTGGTCCTATTCGATATTTCTTTAATTTAAAGACGGGTATTAAAATTTCAAATACAGAATATTTGTCAGAATTGATGCATTAAACCCCTACAAGCAATTCCGACAACAGGATTTTTTCGTTATATCATTAAAGTTTGCGGCAGCGGGCAGCGGCTAAAGAAATATGTATCAAATTAGCCTTACAGATTTAAGAAATGTAAGAAAAAAATATATTTGTATTATGTTGGTCTATAGCGGACCTGAAATCTAACAAACTTTTCATAGATAAACTTTTTTCCAAAGATGCATATATTAACACCCAGAGGCGTACCGCTGGGGGGGGGGGGTAACCCCCCCATTGATCTCTTATAGTAGTTATTATAAACATTATACAGCACGGTAGTATATACATATTTATATAAAAACAAGGGTTTTGTCTACCCAACCCCCCCCCCCCCCCCAACCGAAAGTGACCTACAACCCCCCCCCCAACCAAAAGTCACGGTCCGCCTCTGTAACACCAATGAAACTAAAATTATGACATTTTAATTTATTGTCCTCTAAAAGCCAGGACTCAGCATAGAACTATATTTATTTTAAATTATCATTTTGTGTCCCATTTGATCCTCCTTGTCCTTAACTAACCTTTTAAATATGTGTCAAATTAGTTTTGGTTTGCACCAGCGCCGGACTAGGGGGGGGGGGGGCAAAAGGGGCGGTCGCCCTAGGCGCAATTTCACAGGGGCACAATCTGGCGCTCCATTTTTGTAATATTTTAGATAATATAAATAATAGCAATATTTGCATGTTCCAAACTTCCTAAATTACATATTATAGGTACATCTTTTAGTCTGTTATATAACTAAATAACTTTTGCTAAGGGCGTAGTACACCTGGCGCTCCACTATGGGGATTTTGCGCCATATTTTTGGCCAAAATTAAAAACACTTAGTAGCATGCACAAAAATTATCAAAACGTAGTTGTTTCGAGTTGTTATGTAATACTGAATATAAATTTGGGTTTTATGTATACAGGGTGGTTTTCTTATGTGACCTTGAAATTTATGTTGGAGCTGAAAAAAAAAATCAAAATCAAAATGGGTGGGAACTATGTTAAAACCATTATAGTATGTTTTCTTACTCAATATGACTTGCGGTTTCATCGAAAATTACGTCATTACCTTCTTTTGTTACTATACCCTATGTATTTTACTTCAGTCTGTTAGATTTCTTGTGAATGAAGAAATATAAGAAATCGAGCACTTAATTGGAAAAAATATTTTTAAAAAGTTATTTTATATAAGCTATTTTGTTTTGATTTTCTTAAAACGACTTTTTGAATATTCTATTAAGGCCATTGTTACTTAATCATTGCTTACACGGTTAGTTAGTTATTTAAATTATTCATGAAATTCTATATATTTGTATCTTCAGGATTCCATTATTCAAATATCGTCTATTCTTACACTAAGTACATCATCCTTTACTTTAAGGAAGGAGAAAAATAAAATTTCCTACTTTATTTTAACATTTATTATTCATTTTCTAACTCTAAGTTGTCCAGTTTATCTAAATCTATAATATTTTCCAAATCTTCTTCATGTTCTTCATCGGTATCGGTTGATTCATCCTCAGATGAGGTAACTTCTGGATTTTCTTTGTACTCTGTCTCTACATCAGTTACTTCTAATAAAGTCAAAACATCTGAAGGAAGTTTTCATTTTTTTTGAAGTTTGCATCTTTTATTTAAATTAATTGATGAAATTAGAGGATCGGACGTGTCCATTGCCCTGTTAAATACATCTAACAAATTGATTTGACGCCCTGCTTTCCGCGCATGATATTGCCTGTCGTATTTATATATTTTATTGCGGGCTTCCGATGCTTCCTCACTGAAGTATCCTATAGGCAATACCATGTTTTCAATTATTAATTTTCCGTGTACGAGTACCTTATGTACAGATGCTGGCATGGGATACCACGGATATAAAGATAAATATAATTTTGCCGTTTCGTCACAAAATTTCTCAAATTTATCTGAATTTATCTGAAACGAGCACGATATGGCGATAAGAATTACTCTGAATTTCTTAATTAATTCTTCATTGAAATTTGTAATGGTGGAGAATAAATGAGGATTACTGAAGGCCCTTCGTGCCGTGTTGCCATCATTTGTACTTCCCGATCCATTTGGTTTAGGTTTATCGACATGCAAACTCATTTTTGTCCAAAAATTTTCCTGAATTTTTTTCTTTCTTTCATTCAGTTTTAGTTTTTTTTCTTCTCCTCGAGCTTGCCACTCACATATGTCCTGTCGGTAACTAATGTGTAAAACACATTCCAAAAATCTAATCCATGAATGCAATGGGCTTATTCCATATTGCAAGGAAGTCGCTTTAGGTGTGAAGATGTTAGATTTAAGATTGGTTATTTCTGAGAAATTTCGTGGTGTTGCTCCACAGATCGGACAAGCTTGACTCGATTTTGTATTCGTCACAGCATTTAATATTTTTCCGTCTATTAGCGTCATAAAAAGTTTAAATGTCACCAAAATACTCTTATTTGCAGGCAGCTGTACTCGAATAGTTTCAAGATCAGCTATTTGTTGGTCCAAGATTTTTTTTTTCCTGTAGAATATATTCCTTGGTCTCCTTTGCGAAGGCTAACTTTAATGGCCTACAAAAGCGTATAGATTGTGGTGTCCTATTGTTCCATAACACAGTGTGGCCAGAGTATAGTTGTAAAGGGATTATAGTAGTTGCAAAGAGTGAAGCATCAGATTGTAATCCAGGACTGTCATATTTTTGTTTATAGGTCGCTTGGCCAGTGGTTCCATCAAAACCATAACTAATCACAAAATCAGCCTTCATTTCGTCCACTGAACCCATTGCTTGTAGAATGACTTCGGTTTGCATAAATATAGTTCTTTTAGTTGTATGCACCAAAAGATCCTTAAGCGGCACTTTCGCTTCTATATCGCTTGCAGAAATATTATCAGGTCGGCATTCGGATTTATAGTTCGCTACCTTTTTATACTCTGGGTACAAGTTGCAATTGTTTTCTGCAGCTCCTTGTCTCAGATCCAAGTACTGTTGTTTGCTGAGATTAGAATTCAAAATCAGTTCCAGTGCTCTCTCAACTGAATACCTGGAGTGTTCTTTTTTCGGCGAAAGTAATATTTTTCGTACCTTAGATGGTCGAGTAGGAGTTTTTGTCACCTCTTTTAATACGACTGCTAAATCCTGGTTTCCATGTTGCCGAGCAGACATTTGTGCAGCTTGCACCATTAACAGTGGCTCCGAATATTCCTGAGACAACTGAGCAGCATCACGTCTCTTCGAACGGTCTGATTTTTCGCTAAACGAAAGACGAGGTCTTCCGGAAGTACCAGACGTTGAAGGCTTTTCTAATGACTCATCTTCCTCTCCAAAAACTGTATTCGCCTGTAGCCAAGCTATGTTTTTTGAAGCGAAATAATCTTTCTTCCTCGACGATTTTTCCCATCTCTCAGACAGATTTTCGCAAAATCGACGAATCTTTTTGCGAATCTTGTTTTGAGAGTCTTCATCCGCTAAGGTGAACTTGTCTCCCAGTTTGTTGAGAACTGCATGAGAAACTACAGCCAACTTTGCCGTTTTATCTCCTGCTTCCAGCCACAGTTGGGCTAGCTCTTCATTTTTAAAATGCTGCATGCCTGGAAGCAAAAAGGAATAAATTAATTTAATTTTTATATTGGGCTTTCGGCCAATGTTTAATACATAATATTTATTTGTTTGTTCAGGTTTTGCTTTATTTTCTTTAAACAATCACCAGAACTACATAGAAAATTTAATATTAAAAATATACGTATGAATTTAATATTTAAAACCTAAACATACCTTATTTGTCTTTGACTTACTAACACAAATAAGATAATTAATTATGTTTGTAGTTCTGGTGATGGTTTAAAGAAAACAAAGCCAAACGCCAACAAACAAATAAATATTTTTTATGAAACTTGGCCGAAAGCCCAAAATTAAAATTAAATTAATTTCCACTCAACGGCAGGAAAATAAACTAAAGGAAATAAAACAGAAGTTCGCCAACATTCGCAGAATTTTTTTTCTGCATCACAATTACTAATGTTTTCTTTAGTTTCTGTGCAACTATGAAAACCGGGTTCGACCGGGTTTGTGTTTTAGACCAATTGACATATTTAAAATTTTCTTTCGCCAAGTTCAAAACAATCTCGAATAATTTAATTGTTACTGCAATGTACATCAATTTAATAAAAAAGTTAAATATCGTTCTGTAAAGTACATACCTAGAGACTAAATCATGCACTTTTTCCGATGAAAAAATAATGATGCACCACGAACTTAAACGCACTTGAAAACACCTTTCACACTTCGCTTACAATTCGCAAATGAACTCTTACTGGAAGCGTCTACTTTCGATACCTGCACAGGTAAAAAGGGGTCTTTTAATGGGTTTTCGGGGTGATAATCCCTTCGTTTGAAATATTTACTTTACTACTACTGTAATAAATAAAAGCAAATTGTATTACTTTCGGAAATACCCTATTTTGGCCAAAAATATGGCGCAAATTCCCCATAGTGCGCTCTAATGAAAAAAGTAGGTCTATTTGGCGTTATGATACGATATAAATAATGATTAAAACTCCGTACAATTAAAATTTTTCGAAAATATAATTGCAGCAGGTTAACTCACGGTTCGTCAACAATTATTGTAACCTAAATGGTTAAATAATAATTGCAGAAAGCGCAACGGGTTCAATGGATGCTTTATTAAAAAAAAAATAATAGAAAACGAGTAGAAACTGGTATTATTAAAAGCCAATAAAATACTTCAACTTTCCAAAGTACAAAGGTGAGTGTCCACTGTCCCTAGAGGGAATCGTCAGTTTCCGTGATTTTTGTTGTTATTCTTTTTAATATTTACTTGAAAAAAATTCCCTCCATTTCATTGCTTTTTTTCTGACTAGAGGTTTGTCAAAAGAAAAAGAATAATTAAGATGAATACGAAGTTTGTCCTCCATTTGATTTTCGAAACACTTTCTATACTTTTTACAGAAGGTTGTAGTAAAAGGAAGTGAATACACGCAATGGTGAAAAGAGTAAAAGTACAAGTAAATACAAGTTTTATAGAGTATGATTTTAGGGCGTAAGCTATGCTAGAAAACAAGCAACTTGCAGCACGTCTTCTAAAGGGGCAAGTGTTAGAGTGGCCTATGTACATGTTCTTCTTATATATATTTTTTATTGATGTTCTTTTAAAGAAAAAAATATTTTTAGAAAATATTTTAAAATTTGTCAATTTTTACTAAAATGTTACGTTAATAAAGCTATTAAACTAATTGTAAATTGATTAACTGCCAAATATTAAGAAAATAAAACGATTCCTCAGAGTAAAACAATATACGAATCGTTATAAGCTTGTAAAAATAAAAAAAAATCTTTTTCTGCAATCGTGCGCAAAGTAGGATTTTGCACTTCCTAAATCGTGCACAAATTAACATTTTTCTAAGGAGTCTTACTTTTCCGCGCGGAGAGCGATTGGTAGAAAAAATCATATTGTTTGTTGCAAATTGTTTAAAAAACGATTTTAGAAAAAATCATGTGTGTAATTCGAGCGCAAAATTCCTATGTCGTTCTCGAAGATTGCCGCGCGACGCGCTCGGACTTTTCACTCTGAGCGACATAGTACCACTTTGCACTCTTAATTCACAAAATAGCTTAAACGGTGTGGAAAAAGCAATGCCCCTCAGTTTCAGATGGATTGTGATATTCACGATAATACAAAGGAACGTCATTTATTCATTTGTTTTCCTAAAGTATATACGTATTATTATTCATTTATATAAATGACTTAATCACGGAGTTGGCTGTGAACTATAATCAGGCATCTGAAAACGAACCTTTGTTATGAACTCAAAATAGAAAAATAATTTTTTTGTAGGCTGTTCAGGATTTACTAAACTAGGTTTTCTTTTAAATATTGTCAAAGAAATCTACCTATACATAAAATTTTGAATATACGAATTGGCTTTAATAATTTTTTTTCGCAAGTTCTCTGTAAAGTATCTTAAATATTTAACAATTTCAACAAAAAACGGGCCTTTCGACTATTTTAAAAATAATTTAAGTAGTTAAAAAAATTAGTTAATCCACACTACGTGATTTTTTCTCCTTGCTTGTTTTTTTTAATTCGGTAATGTACAGGGTTTAGCAGTCTTTTTGTTTTATACGATGTGTCTTAGCTAGGGCTCAATTTCAATTTTGGCCCCGGGTGTAAAATTACCTTAATCCGGCACTGGTTTACACAATAATTACTATTAATCAGAACACAGGTAAAAAGTTGGTGTTTCTATATTATTAAAATTTTAATACCCGTTTTCAGCTCCTGGAGCCCCAAAGGTTTATTCAAACTTATCCCAAAACAAATGAGCATTTTTCACAGAAATTTTGTTGAAATCGGTTAGAGGGTTTACGAGCTGTCACGTAAAACTTATTTATATACAACGTAAAACATCCAAAATTCCATTCCATTTCAACGAAGTAGGAAAATCTATTTTTTTTTTCATGAAATGCAGGACTCCCTGCTTGTTTTGGGTCTGTTTTTGGGTGAAAAGTAAGGTCTTGGAATTATTATAATATTCATTTCGAAAAAACAAGTTTTTTTACAGTATAAGTTCTGAAATTGAGAAAAGTATAAAACAATAAAATAAATATTTTAACAAAACGAGCAGCATCTTAAACATTGTTGTTAAGAATAAACTGTACTGAATAAAAGATCAAAAACCTTCCCACATTTTCGGCTACAAAATTTTATTTGACTTGTTCTGAAATGTCTAACCCCAAAAACCTAAATTGACATACATTATAAATTTTCAATTACCCCTTTTTCCTTCCGTTAAAAACACTGTGTGCTCAAATTAGTTTTCTTTACATAATTATAGAAAAAAGCGACCACCATCACAAAACACGAGGTTTCAGAATTTTAATTATATTATCAGCTCGTAAGAATGTGGCTTTACAGATATATTTTCACGAAAATTTTGTTGAAATTGGTTTAGCACTGTCGATGCAGGGAGGTGTCAATTGATGAGATGACAGACAGACACTGGAATGTCTTAGAGTGTCTTATATGCCCTTAAAATCATCGAAAACATGCATTTTAGATGAAATCAGAAAAACTTCGGAATAAAAAATACCTTCCCAGAAGCTAATAATAATTGATTTATTTGTACCATAAAATATTTATACATTATTTTATTCAATGCTCTCCACTGGGATCTCGATTGTTGTGAAGTTTTAGACAGCACATTATAATACTTAGTTAAATTTAAAATTATATTTAAAAGTTTTCTTTATCGTCGGTAAAATTCTGCAAAACCCTAAAACTGACGATTTGATTTTTCATAACATCGAGAAATAAATTTACCATTTTTAGGAACGCTAGACCTCTAAGATGAAGCAGTTGTTTTTCACTGCGACGATTCGTATTGCAGATAAAATCATCAAGTTAAAAATTTTAATTACGAGTCTGTAATTTTTAGTGCATGCAGAGCTGGTAATAACTACTAACTAAGTTACATGAAAGTATCTAAGATACTTGAATGTAACTTAGTTACTGTAACTTAGTTCCTTTTTTAAATACCTTAACAGTATCTTATACCTAGGTAGTTACTTTTACGAAGTAACTTGTAACTGTTACTTTAGAAAAGTAACTTAAGTACAAAACGTAGCTTTAGTTACAAAAGTAACTTTAGTTACAAATGTAACTTCAGTTACAAATTTTGTAACTAAAGCTATTTCTTTATATGAAAAATATAATTCAGCATATGCAACACATCTTTTGACATATAACCATAACTTAATTGATATTTTAAAGTTAGAAATATAGAAAATAAAGGTAAAAACTGTCCATGTTAGAACATGGACAGAAGAAATAACAGACTAAAAAAAGAAAAACCAAATCTTAAAAGACCAACTAGACATAGATAAATCACCATTATTAAACTATTTTAATAATTTATTTATTAGTCGATAATTTTGTTATAAATATTAACAATAAAATTCACCTAAATAAAATTATATCACTGTAAAATTATGTTATCAGATAACCCAATTTTAGGTACAAAACTATTTAAGAACAATTCTCATTTGTAAGTTTGTTAGCCGCACTTGACGAAGTAGCAGCGCTACGAAACATGCCATGCATTTTTTAAATAAAAAAGTGAAAATCTCACACAGTTTTCTCTACGTATAGAAGAATATTTGTATAATATTGTTTGGCCACCCGGTACACCATTACAGCATGTCACTTCCTCTATAATCCCAATATGCTCAATATTTCCACTCATGGCGAGTATTTAAAAAATTGTTACTACTTTGGAAGTAAAAAAGCATTATTATGAAAAAGTGCTGAATATTTACGCCTGTCAAGTTAGAATAAAAATTAACAAACACGTCCTGACCCTAAAAATTGAAATTTTTGCGTGGTTAGGGGAGCACTGATTTTTGTCAAATTTGTAAACACTTTGTTAACACTCCTGTATAATGAAGCCAAATGTTTTTAAGAAAATGGACTTACAACAGATGAAAGCCAATTAAAAAGCCTATTCGACAAAAAAAACCTTTTAAATGCAAAATAAAAAGTTATAAGCAATACAAATTTTGTTAAAAAATCCAGCACCTCACTTCGAATGTTGACCGATTTATTTTATAAATACCAATAAACTATTAACATTTTCCCCATACAAGAGAGCATATTTCGCGTAATAGGACCCTAATGATAAAATAATGGCGGTTTTTTTTTTATAAGCAATCCAAACTCATGGCATTTCTTTCAACTTTTCTCTCTTTCCTCTCTTCATAACCCAACACATAGAGATTTATACGATTATTAGAATTAAAACAAGAAAAGAATATAATAACGGCGATTAAACAATGTTGCCAGTTTTAGAGGGCTTCTTATAATGCGTAAGGCATACTGGGCTGGCTAAAATCGGTGTCATATATTAAGTACATATACTGCTAAAGTCAATCTCCCCCCTACTGGCAAGTCGTTTGAACTAAAGGTACATGTTTTGAGATATTGTATCGATTTTATGAAGCCCCACAAAATTTTCGGAAAATCGCGTGGTAGTATATATATGGCATGGTTGTGCTTAATACATGCTAATTTTTTAAGAAAGCCCGAACCGGGCTTCCTAAAAACCACTGTGGGCTTCCTAGCATCAACAGAACATGACATTTTTTGGCTTCTTAAAGGTGGTTTATATGTATATAGTATATATATATATATATATATATATATATATAATATATATATATATATATATATATATATATATATATATATTATATATATATATATATATATGTATATATATATAGGTATATATATATATATATATATATATATATATATATATATATATATATATATATATATATATATATATATTGAAGAGTTTTTAGAATGTGGAGATGGCAAATTGCTAGCAGTTTCTAGTTCTGCAAATAATAACTATACTGAAACAGGTACGAATCTAACCGAAAGTTAATAACTTACAATCAGGAGCGATCTACGGGGGATACCCTGTATATATCTGGGTCTAGATCCGCCCTGCGTGTTTGTTTGTTAAAAAGAAAACTCTGCTTAGAATATTAAAAAAAACCTTTTTAAAGTTGATTTATTTTTTCAGGCACACCTTTATCGCTTTTGTCGCCATTAAATCATCATGCATCTCTGAAAATAACAACAATATTGACATAATATTACATGAAACGCCTGATGAAAAAAGCATCTCTAGACATATTCACACAGAGACTGGTTCGGAAATTAATTTACTTAACTCTGTACTCACTGAGAATATCAACAATGTCGACTTACCATTACCAGTACTACATGAAAAATCTGATGAGAAAAGCGTTTCTAGGAATATCCACATAGATACTGAATTAAAAAGTAATGCACTTAAATTAAATACAGGCTGTGAACTTAAAGATAAAGGATGCAACCAAAATGAAAACCACATTTCTATTTTAGAAATAAATAATATTGGATGTAAGTCTTTCCAGTTTTAAAAGTAGAATTAAAGCTTATTTATTTAATTGTTGCCTTAATAAGAAATAGGTACATATTTTATACAGTGCGGTCTTAAAGTCTAACTTTTGCTACGAAAGTAATATTGAAATGAAATTGTGTGAGATTAAACGAAATTAACAAAATAATTTTCTTGACTAAAATATTTTAAACTATCTTTCAAAATGGCGACCAGCCGCCATCTTGTATAACATTTTTAAATGGCGATAAGTGTCATGTGACACATCGTTTGAAAGGTCTTTAAAAGTTCTATTCAACCTCCAAATTTGGAAAAATAATTTTAACTTATGTCAAAATGGCGGCCATTTTAATGTTTTAAATTGAAATGGTCGCTGTAAGTAAAAAAGAAGTTTAAAATACTTCAAGTAATGCAGCAATAATACTATCCTTTCTAAGTAACTTTTTCAAAATGGGTACTGCCGCCATTTTAAATATTTTATTTTTAATGACAAGAATGACGAGTAACACATCATTTTAAAGGCCTTTGAAAGTTCTATTTGTTACCAAGTTGGAAAATAATAAAGCTACATGAGCCGATTTAATGCTTAAAATTTAAATGGTCGCCATTTTAAAATAAATTAACTTTATTATTTTTTAACTTGGGAACAAATAGAACTTTCAAAGGTCCCTCTTGCCATTAAAACCAAAATATTTAAAATGGTGGCAGTAGCCATTTTGAAAAATGTTACTTGATAAGCATAGTATTATTACTGCATTACTTGAAGTCTTTAAAACTTCTTTTTTATTCGTAGTTTGAAACGAATATATCATTTATTTTCCAAACAGCGAACATTTCAAAATTTAAAACTTAAATTGCCGCCATTGCCAAGTTAAAATTACTTCTTTCGCAAATCTGGAAGTTGAATAGAACTTTCAAAGACCTTTCAAACGATGTGTCGCATGACACCTATCGCCATTTAAAAAGTTATACAAGATGGCGGCTGGTCGCCAATTTGAAAGATAATTTTAAATTTTTTAGTCAAGAAAATTATTTTGTTCCTTATATTTAATCTCACCAAATTTCATTTCAATATTCCTTTCGTACAAAAAGTTAGAATGTGGAGGGGGGAGGACTTTAGGACCGCACTGTATAATTATCATGATTTTCTTTTCCGTAGCAGGAGAAACCAAGTCACGGATTGAACCAATGGCAATACGACTCCAGGACATAAAGATGCCACATAAAATAAAAAAACGCGGAAGACCAAAGGGACTTGGAAACACAGTGATTGGCTTAAAGCGTAAAAACTTTAAGAATAGAATGTCAAAATTATATTACGCAATTTTTAAAATATTCATATCAACTTAACATGTTTCCTGAAATATTATTATCTGTTTATTTATCTTTTTTTGTTGTCATTTCTTATGGAGTTTTATTAAAATGTTTAAATAAATGTGTGCTGCTTGTACTACTTTAACATGAATTCAGATGGTTTCGTATTTTGTCTCCTCTTCCTATCATCGCATTTAGTATGAATGCCGGCGCTGGCAGCCAGTATGATGAAAGCTGAATGTTTGTGGCTTTATTGTAATCCACTAAAACACAATTAAAATTTTCATATGAAGAAAATTGACCACCTACTTTCATGTTTTATAGTTTTTACGCAAAATTAAAACAACACTATGTTTACATATCATTTAAAAGGCGTAACTATTTTTATTTTAGGTTAGAACTGCCGGCACCCGAGAAATTTTGTACGGATGCCGGCGCCGGTATCCATGCAGCAACATTTTGGGAATCGGCGCCGGCAGCGGAGTCACTTGCGACTCGGAAGCCGGCGCCGGCACTCATATTGGATGCCGGCGCCGGCTGCGGAGTCAGTTCCTATATATATATTTTCAATTTTCAATTTATTCAATATACATTTTATAATAAAAAAGTAAATACATTAAAAGTCAGCTGACATGTATTATAAAGGTACCTAAGTAAAAATATACTTGTATGTACCAATAGCTAGATCTAGGTATTTTATACTAAATTTGGCTTACGCCACAACACTTAAAAAAAACAAAAAACCTCCAAAAACAGAAGGAACACATATTTCTCTGTATACACTGAAACAATAGTAGTCTGGTAGTCAACCAATACTCTCAAAAAAAGTAAAAAAAAGAAGAAAGATGACAGATGAGAATGAGTTGGTAATAAAGTCACTCAAACAAATGTTCAAATCTCTTAGATTCCAAAGCTAAATCTTTTCTACTTTCAGTTTTAAATTTCTTAATGCTTCCAATACATTTAATAAAATTGGGAATCATGTTATATATCTTTGGTCCCAAATATACAATACATTTTAAGTTAATATTATTGTAACTTACTGGAATAACTAGGTTTGTGGAAATTCTAGCTCGTGTGTGGTAATGATGCTGTATAGCATCATCAGGTGTTTTGTTTTTATGAATAAATATAGTCACGGTAGTCATATACAGAGTTCTTACATTATATATATATCGCTCGAAAATAAAAGCTCTGATGGATAAGCCCTATTCTTCCTATACATCACTTTTAAAATATATTTTTGAATAATATTTAATCGATAAAGAGCATTATTATACAGCACCCCCCCCCCCCCCCCCCAGACCAAGATACCATATCTTATCAAACACTCTACAAGGTTTTTGTAAACAATAGTGAGAGTTTTTGTATCAAGAAACTCTCTAATAATATAAAACTTATGTATAAGATTTCTAACTTTACCTGAAAGATACTGAATATGTGGTTGCCATTTCAGAAATTTGTCTATTATTATTCCAAGATATTTAATTTGGGAGACTTCATTAATTTGATGATCATTCATCACAATATCAGTAAATTCTGGTCTATTGTCATTTGTTAAGGAAAAGGCAATATAGTTTGTCTTAGTCAAGTTTAAAGACAGTTGAAAGCTGTCTAGCCAGTTCTTAGTAATTCCCAAACCATTCATCATTTTTTCCTTTACCTCCCTCCAAGTGATACCACTGAATATCAGTACGGTATCATCAGCATATGATACCACAGAACCGTGTATTTCAAGCGACAATAAGCTGTTTATGTAAATCAAAAACAGGATAGGGCCGAGAACCGTACCCTGCGGAACCCCAATATTTACAATTTGTTTATCACTTAAAGTGTTGTTAACCTCGACAGACTGACATCGCCCAACAAGATAGTTACGAAACATGTTCAACACAGTCTCCCTAACACCATAATGGCACAACAATGGCAGACATCAAGTAGTTTGTCATGAGGGACCGTGTCGAAGGCCTTAGCCAAATCCAAAAACATAGCAGCCCACTTTTTCCCAGTATTCAGATTATTTACAATCTCCGATGTCAATCTGTACATGGCATCTTCAGTACTGCGACCCTTAATAAAGCCATACTGGTTCTGTGATAAAATGCCATTGCTCTCAAAAAAAGTAAACAATCTTTGCTTTACACACTTTTCAAACAACTTTGCAAAGTTACTTACAAGACTAATGGGTCTATAGTTCTGAATCAATGTCTTTGAACCACTCTTGTGGATAGGTGTAACAACTGTTGTTTTGAAATGTGATGGCACAACTCCCGTCACGAAGATTTGGTTGAAGATATGCAACAAAGGCTGCAGAACTACAGTGTGGGTCTCTTATATTAATTTAGATGTAATACCATCCAGCCCCGGAGCACCTGACGTTTTTAAAGAGGAAATATGGTTAATTAACTCATTTGCAGTTACAGGGGACAGAAACATAGAATTTTGCTGCGTAAAATTTATATTTATTGGGTTTTCAGGCACCTGAATTAATTTAGCCATTTTAGTTCCAATATTTATAAAATAGTTATTACAATGATTTGCCATGTCCAAATCATTATCAAAGTTCATACCCCTCTCATTCATTATTTTTAAATTGTTCACTTTTGAGTTGGTTTCATAGGTGGCATTTTTTATTATGTCGTAAATTTTTTTCATATTTCCTTTATTGTCATTTATTTGTTTTCTATAGTACTCATTTTTTCTTTTTTCAATAATTTTATTCAATGTATTACGATATTTTTTGTACTCATTATTTAGACCCTCACTGTAGTTACGCATTAACCTTCTCTTCATCTTATCCCTTCGCTTAATAGATGCCACGATGCCATTAGTGATCCATTCCTTAATCTTTTTGTATTGTTTTAACCTTATAAAAGATTCAGAAGTCGCATCAAGTTTTAAAGATCTGTACGCCCCAACAAATGCACTGAATGCCGATTCAGGATCCGGATCGTCAAAGACAGAAGACCAATCATGTGCCATTAAGGAAGCTTTAAATTTTTGAAGGTCAAATTGACTGTTTTTTTATATCAGTATATTTATTTTTATTAGCTATGGTGTTGTTTTTTGAAACAATATTAAGCATAGTTGGCCCATGATCGGTCATATGCGAATCCAAAACATATGAATCAAAACCCAAATTATCAGTTTTAAGTTTTTGATTCATATGTTTTGGATTCGCATATGACCGATCATGGGCCAACTATGCTTAATATTGTTTCAAAAAACAACACCATAGCTAATAAAAATAAATATACTGATATAAAAAAACAGTCAATTTGACCTTCAAAAATTTAAAGCTTCCTTAATGGCACATGATTGGTCTTCTGTCTTTGACGATCCGGATCCTGAATCGGCATTCAATGCATTTGTTGGGGCGTACAGATCTTTAAAACTTGATGCGACTTCTGAATCTTTTATAAGGTTAAAACAATACAAAAAGATTAAGGAATGGATCACTAATGGCATCGTGGCATCTATTAAGCGAAGGGATAAGATGAAGAGAAGGTTAATGCGTAACTACAGTGAGGGTCTAAATAATGAGTACAAAAAATATCGTAATACATTGAATAAAATTATTGAAAAAAGAAAAAATGAGTACTATAGAAAACAAATAAATGACAATAAAGGAAATATGAAAAAAATTTACGACATAATAAAAAATGCCACCTATGAAACCAACTCAAAAGTGAACAATTTAAAAATAATGAATGAGAGGGGTATGAACTTTGATAATGATTTGGACATGGCAAATCATTGTAATAACTATTTTATAAATATTGGAACTAAAATGGCTAAATTAATTCAGGTGCCTGAAAACCCAATAAATATAAATTTTACGCAGCAAAATTCTATGTTTCTGTCCCCTGTAACTGCAAATGAGTTAATTAACCATATTTCCTCTTTAAAAACGTCAGGTGCTCCGGGGCTGGATGGTATTACATCTAAATTAATAAAAGAGACCCACACTGTAGTTCTGCAGCCTTTGTTGCATATCTTCAACCAAATCTGCGTGACGGGAGTTGTGCCATCACATTTCAAAACAACAGTTGTTACACCTATCCACAAGAGTGGTTCAAAGACATTGATTCAGAACTATAGACCCATTAGTCTTGTAAGTAACTTTGCAAAGTTGTTTGAAAAGTGTGTAAAGCAAAGATTGTTTACTTTTTTTGAGAGCAATGGCATTTTATCACAGAACCAGTATGGCTTTATTAAGGGTCGCAGTACTGAAGATGCCATGTACAGATTGACATCGGAGATTGTAAATAATCTGAATACTGGGAAAAAGTGTGCTGCTATGTTTTTGGATTTGGCTAAGGCCTTCGACACGGTCCCTCATGACAAACTACTTGATGTCTGCCATTGTTGTGCCATTATGGTGTTAGGGAGACTGTGTTGAACATGTTTCGTAACTATCTTGTTGGGCGATGTCAGTCTGTCGAGGTTAACAACACTTTAAGTGATAAACAAATTGTAAATATTGGGGTTCCGCAGGGTACGGTTCTCGGCCCTATCCTGTTTTTGATTTACATAAACAGCTTATTGTCGCTTGAAATACACGGTTCTGTGGTATCATATGCTGATGATACCGTACTGATATTCAGTGGTATCACTTGGAGGGAGGTAAAGGAAAAAATGATGAATGGTTTGGGAATTACTAAGAACTGGCTAGACAGCTTTCAACTGTCTTTAAACTTGACTAAGACAAACTATATTGCCTTTTCCTTAACAAATGACAATAGACCAGAATTTACTGATATTGTGATGAATGATCATCAAATTAATGAAGTCTCCCCAAATTAAATATCTTGGAATAATAATAGACAAATTTCTGAAATGGCAACCACATATTCAGTATCTTTCAGGTAAAGTTAGAAATCTTATACATAAGTTTTATATTATTAGAGAGTTTCTTGATACAAAAACTCTCACTATTGTTTACAAAAACCTTGTAGAGTGTTTGATAAGATATGGTATCTTGGTCTGGGGGGGGGGGGGGGGGGGTGCTGTATAATAATGCTCTTTATCGATTAAATATTATTCAGAAATATATTTTAAAAGTGATGTATAGGAAGAATAGGGCTTATCCATCAGAGCTTTTATTTTCGAGCGATATATATAATGTAAGAACTCTGTATATGACTACCGTGACTATATTTATTCATAAAAACAAAACACCTGATGATGCTATACAGCATCATTACCACACACGAGCTAGAATTTCCACAAACCTAGTTATTCCAGTAAGTTACAATAATATTAACTTAAAATGTATTGTATATTTGGGACCAAAGATATATAACATGATTCCCAATTTTATTAAATGTATTGGAAGCATTAAGAAATTTAAAACTGAAAGTAGAAAATATTTAGCTTTGGAATCTAAGAGATTTGAACATTTGTTTGAGTGACAACTCATTCTCATCTGTCATCTTTCTTCTTTTTTTTACTTTTTTTGAGAGTATTGGTTGACTACCAGACTACTATTGTTTCAGTGTATACAGAGAAATATGTGTTCCTTCTGTTTTTGGAGCTTTTTTGTTTTTTTTTAAGTGTTGTGGCGTAAGCCAAATTTAGTATAAAATACCTAGATCTAGCTATTGGTACATACAAGTATATTTTTACTTAGGTACCTTTATAATACATGTCAGCTGACTTTTAATGTATTTACTTTTTTATTATAAAATGTATATTGAATAAATTGAAAATTGAAAATATATATATAGGAACTGACTCCGCAGCCGGCGCCGGCATCCAATATGAGTGCCGGCGCCGGCTTCCGAGTCGCAAGTGACTCCGCTGCCGGCGCCGATTCCCAAAATGTTGCTGCATGGATACCGGCGCCGTTTTAAGTTTTTGATTAATGAAAATATGGTCAAGACAAGAGCCACTTTCAAACCTAGTTATCGAGTTTATATACGACCCATAACCCAACTGTGACAGCACCGACAAATAATCATGAGCATCGTTATCTATATTTAATATATTTATATTTGTGTCTCCCACAAAAATCTCAATATTGGTATTATCATTATTTAAAGAGTCAAGAAAAGTGTAAATGTCATTAACAAAATCTGATATCGGTATGGGAGGTGGCTTATAAACTGCAGTAATTCCCATCTTAATATTATTGACTACAAAACGTAGTCTACTTACAGTAGCCTGGGAGACTGGTAACTTATGAATGGAAAAACTCACATCTATATGACTCTTCACCAAAACGATAACACCATCGTTCCTGTTGCAATCAGCATTATTATAAAACAAGTGATAACCAGGGACATTACATTGATTTATCGAAAATATTCTAAAGGTTTCACTCAAAACTATGATATCATTAAAATGCAGCTCAAAACTTTCCAAAAGCAAAATCAAATTGTCAATATTTTTAGTCATACTTCTAATATTTAGGTGTAGTAAACTAAAAATAATGTTTGTGTCTTTCATTTTAAATTGCAATAAGTCACTATCCACTAGCACTGAATTTTGATCACTATTAGTTTCTATCGCCTCAAGAACTTCATCTTGTTCCAGACGTACCATTATGATCCATAATCAATTCTACTTTTCAAAAGATCTATGTGATATTTAGTGGAAGGGCATTCTCGATCTGCTGCCGTATGGTTTATATTATATTTAGTTTTGAATTTGTTATTTGCATTAATGCAATTTTTACACCTCTTATTTTCCTTTGGGCACTCCTTCGTTTCATGATTTCCAGCACAATACTCGCAAACTTCTTTATTTTCACAGACATCTTTTTTATGATAATAGTCCTGGCATTTGAAACATCTCTTTATATTCAAATTTTCAAATACACTATATCTTTCCCATCCAATGAATATCTTTCTTTGGTTTATCATTTTCCAATACAGTTTTGATGAACATTCTAAGAAAATTGTTGATGTTTGATCCTTATTCTTTGGTTTTTTAACATAGGTTATATCCAGTTTGCCATCTTCTTCTATCCATGTATTTTGGTGTCTTATAATTTCTTCTAACTCTTTTGCTGTTTGTTCACCTCTATATCCGACTATTTTCATTTTAGGCTGATTTAGTTTTAATGTTTCCACTATGTAGTTATCACCCAAACTTCTTTCAGCAGCCAGCCTCAACTTCTCAACATCATTCCTTGTGGTACATTTAACCACTAAACCTCCCTGTTTTGTTGCCCGTACATTTTTAACTCCAATATGCAGCTGATTTGGCTGTATATTCATTTGTAAATCCTTCTTTGTTTGTTCCGAGTCTTGCTTCCGTTTTGGCTTTACTGTCAATGATGGGGACTGCGACGTAGCAGGTGATTTGATTGTTTCCCTGTTCCTTACTATATCTGAAAATTTTCCTCCAATGCCCATTTCTGCACAATTTCCCCCAGTGTTGATTTCAGTTTTTAATGCGCAAACTTCTTCTCGCAGGCTTTTTATTTCAGTTCTCATTTCTTCCATCAGTTGAACAATGATTTGTGATTTTGATAGCATTTCTTTACAACTGCTATATAGTAAAACCAAAAGTCTCTTTTGAAGCGGCATACATTTAATTTCAGATGCAGAAAGTACTTCACAGCTTTTGTGTATTCTTTGAACACAAAGATCGCATTTATAATGGGTTTCATCTCTAACTGCTTGTTTACAATTTGAACACTTGTCCTCATTTCCATCCATCGTAAAAAATCAACAGAAACAAAAAATTTGTTTATTGGAATCCGTTTTGCCTTATCAGTTTATCTGACCTTTTTATACCTGCATAAATTCTCAAGTCTGTATTAAACCACTATTGTTTCATTAATTTGTCACTTTATTAATAAAGTCTCACATATACAAATGTCTCCATGCAAAAAAGACACCATATATTACTGGTTTTTCAGAAAATCCGAAATTAAAACACTGTTTTTACCACTGTCTGTTGTATATTTTTTAGGAGCAACATTCACGCGTAGCTATCGCACGTTATCGGTTCTACGCTGAACTATATATAATTTATATATATATATATATATATATATATATATATATATATATATATATATATATATATATATATATATAATTTATATATATATATATATATATATATATATATATATATATATATATATATATATATATATATATATATATATATATATATATATATAACCCAATCAGCAAGATTGCATTATAGCATATACGTTGAATGAACTTTATTTTAATTGTTAATAATTTTAGTCTTGAATTAGAATCGAATTGTAACAGTCGAATTTTTCAGTAATAAAAATTGTTTTTAAAAAAGGACTTTACAGAAAATAAAACTTAAGTGGCGCAGTCGGTAGGATGTTCTAACGGCATTAACGCATATAATACCGGTTTGTTTCAACAATCTATAGAACACCTGTTTTCAAAAATTCGTGAGTGACAAAAAGTCAAAACATCGCGAGTTCCAATCCCCAGATCTTAAAATCCAGTTAAGTGAATTGAGTAGCTTAACGAGAAGCCCCGAGTGAATATCGACGGCAACTCATCGCAGTGACGTGAAAACTTCAAGTGAATATTGAAGGGCGTTACATGGAGAAGATACTGGTTTTTCTGTAAGTATCTATGTCATATAGAGGTCCTTTAAAAATATATAATTCTGAAAGTTCAGACTCAGGGACAAATTCTGATTCAGACTCATCAATCACCAATATTTCAACCTTGTATCGCACAAGATCTCCCCTAAATTTTAATTGTAACTGTTATACAAATTTTAATAATACAAAAATGGCTTTACCACAATTAAAACAAGAATATTTGGGCATGGTTCCAGAATTTCATGGCGAAACTGAACTACTCCCAAGATTCTTAAGTGTAGGAGAAAAATTGGTTAATAAATTCTACAACACAGTAGATCTCAATGACTTTCAGAATGAATATCTGATGTCTAGTCTTTTAGCAAAAATGAAAGGCGAAGCTGCTGTGAATATATCTTCTTGTATAATTAATAATTGGCACGATTTAAAAACTGCACTTCTCAATGCTTACGCAGATAAACGTGACATTTACACCTTGAATATCGAGATGACAGAGATGAAACAAGAAAATGAGTCACCATTTGATTTTTACAATAGATTGCAACAAATTCTAAATGTACAAATTTCATATATTGCTACACACAGTGGAGCAAATGAAGCTCAAATCTTGTCTCAGTACTGTCGAAATTTAGCTTTAAGGGTGTTATTAAGAGGGTTAAAAGACCCAATAGGTTCTCTAATGCGTACTAAAAATCCCCCGGATTTAAATACCGCCCTTAGTATGTTAACAAATGACTTTCAACTTGAATCGGCGCAGCATAAAAAATTTAAAAATATACAAAAACCTATGACTAAACCAAATTTTCCAAACTTCCAAAATAAACCAAAAATTACACCGCCTTTACAGTTAACAAGTTTTCCGCATAATTCACAATTTTTACAAAGGCAAAACCAACCCCAATTTAGTGGAAATCCTGGGCCTAGACCAAATGTTTTTAGGCCTAATCAAAATAAAAACTTCTCAAATCCAACACCTATGAGTACCTCGACAAGAAATACTTTTAGACCACCATTTAGTAATGGCCAAAATCAAAGTTTTAACAATCACCCCAATTCGCAATTTAATAACAATAGACCAAATTATATAATAGAGGAATTATATAATATTGACGATCAAAATCATATTGACGACTCCACCGAATGTGAAGAACAAAATCAATATGAGATTGATAGCCCAGAATCCCAACCATATATCGAACATCCTGTAGATTATGACAATAAGGAGTTTTTTCGGGCAGAAGCCTCGAATTACCCAATTTCCAATTAATGAATCTCACTAATAATGAAAGTAAACTTCCCTACATTATTTTTCCCGAATTTAATTTAAAAATTTTAATTGATACGGGAAGTACCAGATCTTTTGTGAAACCCAAAATTGCCGAAAAATATTTTAAAAAATCTATAAAAATGACCCTTTTCAAATTTCTACAGCTCACGGTACCACGGTAGAAAAATTTAGTACCATGATACCTTGTTCAAACATTTTTAATGTAAATAATAAACCATTAAAATTTTATATTTTTAATTTCCACGATTATTTCGATTGTTTACTAGGAATGGATAATCTAACATTACTTGGCGCTATTGTAAACTTGCATAAAAATATTATAAGTACTACAAAAGCAGAAGTAGAACTATTTTATCATAGCATATCGCATAACAATACAAACTGTATAGTGTTACAACCGAGATGCGAACAAGTTGTAAGAATTAATGTTAAAATTAAACAAAACGGCAATGTTATTATTCCTTATTTAAAATTTGATGATCTTGAAATACCGGAGTGCCTTGCAAAGGTCGAAAATTATCAGACATTTTGCCCAGTTCGTAATTTATCGGAATTAGAAAAAACTGTTGATTTTTCAGAACCTATAGAAGTGATTGATTTTGATAATTACGAGGTGCAGCCAAAAAATTGTAAAAATTTTAATCATTTAAAATTCGAAAAATACAAGTTTGATATTTCTAAAGTTAGGCATGAACGTTTGAAGCTAGAGGAATACGATTACGACATAGTGAATAAAAAAGGCGTTTTAAACAAAAATGCCGACGCACTCTCGCGTATAGAGTTAAACGCAAACGAAACGACGACAGGACCGGACTCCATTTTTAAACTTAGCGAATACGTAGATAAAATAAATCAAAACTTAGGTCAAGATCAAAACGAAAATCAATCAGTTATAGTTGAGACAGGCGATCTCGATAACGCAGAAAACGCAATCGAGGACAGTGACCAAACTGTACATTCTAACCTAGAAAATCCAATTATAGGCATTCCTATAATTGATTGCCCCGTAAATTTTGGAAAAAACCAAATTATAGTTTCTGAAGTAAATTTTGCTCCTGCAGAACCAAGTAGAGTCACCCTGTATAAAACCAAACAAAGAACATTTATTCAGTTTTCAAAAAACAACTATGAACAAGAAATAATTAAATTTATTAAAGAGGTCATTGTACCAAAAATAAAATATTACTTATATTTTGAAGACCCAATTTACGAAAAATTTAGTTCTGTCCTCCAAAAATATTTTAAAAATTCCCAAATCAACATGATAAAATGTACTAAAAAACTAATTGACGTGACATCCGAGGACGAAATTAAACAAACAATACAAAACCACCACGAAGGAAAAACTAACCATCGAGGAATCGAAGAGACCGAAAAACGCATAAAAACTACATATTATTGGCCAAACCAACAAAAATCAATACAAACTTATATTAATGAATGTGAAATTTGTCAATCCACAAAATATGACAGACGACCTCTCAGGTTAGAGTTTAATGTCACCCCAACGGCCGTAAAGCCATTTCAAATTTTACACATAGACAGCATCACCTTAGAGAATTATAAATTTCTAACAATAATTGATTCCTTCTCTAAGTACGCACAAGCATATAAACTTAACGCTTCTCAAGGTATCGAAGTAGCAAACAGCCTTGTTAAATATTTCACCCACCATTGCATTCCTGAACAGATCATTTCAGATAACGGCCTTGAGATAAAGAATTCTGTTGTGCGTGAGCTCTTGTCAACGCATAAAATTAAAATTCATTTTATAAGCTCGCAACACCCCGAGTCAAACGGGCTCATAGAACGTTTTCACTCTACCCTCGTAGAACACATAAGGTTGCTTAACAACCAAAATGAGTACAAAAAAGAACCCATAGAAATAAAAGTAAATTATGCACTTTTAGCTTATAATAACACTATTCATTCAGTCACAAATCTAAAACCTTACGAAATCGTAACAGGCCATTTTGGCACCGAATCCCCCTTTAATTTAGATATTAATAAACAACTTGTAAATAATTATGTTTTAAATCATCGCGACAAAGTAAAAATTCTTTACCAAAAACTTAACGAAGACATTCAAAAGAAAAAAGAATGCGTCATAAATAAAGCCAACGAAAATAGGGAAAAACTACCGGAAATACCCGACACTGTTTTTGTTAAAAACAAACAAAAACAAAGTAAAACCCTTAACAAATACAAAAATGAAAAAATCAGATCTCTCGACAAAAATTTAAAAACCGCGAAAATAAAAACTACACACGGTAATACCACAGAAAAAATTCACATTTCTAATGTCAAAAGACCAAAAAAGAAAACTTATAACTTTGAAAATATTTCAGGTTCCTCACGGTCGGACAAGGAATAGAAATAAGAAACATTACAAGAAATCTAGGTGTCCTGCCAATAAATTTGGGCCCTGCCAAACTACAACGCACGGAACACACTTTTGTTCATTATTTTAATTTAGAGCCTCTATTTAACGAGTTTAGTAATTTAAATATGCAATTTAGTAATCTTAAGTCTTATCTTGTAAATAATACGGTTTATAGTAAAGAATTAGAAAATTATTATAAAATGACAAGTTTTAGCAAAAAAAATATTTTAGAAAAAATAGAAAATATCCGCTTTCATAAAAATAATCGCACAAAAAGAGGGTTAATAAATGGTTTAGGTTACGTAATTAAAGGTGTAACAGGTAATTTAGACGCTAGCGATGGTGAAAAAATCGATAAGATTTTAAATCATCTACAAAGCAATGAGAAAAGCATTGAAAATCAATTAAAAATGCAATATTCCTTAAGCAGCCAAATTGTACAAAATTTTAACGAAACTATTAAAGATATAAAGCATAATGAGTATATTCTAAAGTCAAGAATAATGCAGCTAAGTCAAATTGTTAAAGACGGCGCTACGCATCAAGATATGCTTTTTGCAAAAGATTTATTGAACCAACTAATTATTTTATATAATTCAATTTTAAATACGTTGCAAGATATAGAAAATTCGGAAACTTTTTGTAAACTAAATACCATGCACCCCAGTATAATTAAATCTAAAGATTTGTTTTATGAATTACAAAGAATATTCTCACATTATAAAAACCAATTTCCATTCGAACTTAAATATGAAAATATATTAGATTTTGAAAATATTATAAAAATTAATTGTAAAATCGATTTAAATAAAATTACTTATTTTTTATCTTTGCCTATAGACTATGAAACAAATTTTGATCTTTACTATTTCTTATCGATCCCTTCTAAGTATGAGTCAGAATTTGTCACTATTATCCCTAATAGTAAATATTTTTTAAAATCAAAAAATGACGACATAATTAAACCTCTAAATGGCATATGTACCCAAGGTAAACCTTATCAGTGCCCAAGTATCCTACAGTCTAATTTTAACACGTCCTGCGAAGAAGACATCTTAGTTCACCAAAGCACCAGCAGATGACGCTTCAGCAAACTTCAGATTTCAGAAAATCATATGGAGATCATCCCGGACCTTAATCAATTTTTGGCCGTCTTCCCAAAAAAAGAAAAGCTTGAAATTTACTGCAAAAACCAAATGGAAATAAGAGAACTAATAGGAATATATCTTATAAAACAAAATTATTGTAAGATAATATTCCGCAAACAAGAACTAGTTTTTCAAGAAATTAGTCATGGAAGGCCAATGGTTATAAATACACCACAATTCCAGTTTTCGCCCGAAAACCAACCAAAATTCAATATCGAATTGGAAAAATTACGTTTTGACGTGCCGTCCATGAACCCAGTAATGCCTATAGAAAAATACACCCAAAATTACTATGTGCCCAGCTTATGGACCATTACACTTTATATTGCCGTCGCTATTGCAGTCACCTATTTGTGGCTTAAGAAAACCAAAATATGGAAAAGGACTCCGCCAACAGCTACACCAGAAGAAAATCAAGGGGTAGATATCCCTCTTCAACCCCGATGCCCAAGAATCAACCTTCCAGGGGATGCTTCTTTCTGAGGATGGAGGAGTTATATGTCAGTCACCTTCACATTCCACAGGTCAAGCACACCCGACAACAGTCGATTCAGCAGAATCAGCAAGATTGCATTATAGCATATACGTTGAATGAACTTTCTTTTAATTGTTAATAATTTTAGTCTTGAATTAGAATCGAATTGTAACAGTCGAATTTTTCAGTAATAAAAATTGTTTTTAAAAAAGGACTTTACAGAAAATAAAACTTAAGTTATATATATATATATATATATATATATATATATATATATATATATATATATATATATATATATATATATATATATATATAGAGAAGGGTAGTCGTTGCTGACTAGTTAAGGAGTAAACTAGTAAATATTGGGGTATGCAGCAAATGAAAGTGTACTCTTTAAAGTTTAGTCCGAGCTTTCGGAAATTTTTTTATTTCCATCATCAGGGAATCTACAATTAATAGTTAAATGGGAGTGTGTTACATTAAACGAGCTTAAAGTAACTTACAACTTTGTTGAGGTTGGTCATCAAGATATCAATTGTAGAACTGAACATTGTCAAGACAAAAAGCCGTAATTTGGGTCCAAAACATTAAAACAAGTTAAAATTAATTATTACAGAACACACAAACACTGATAAAATTGCTTAATTATTAGGAAAAGAGGCATTAGTTATATAAAATATTGTTTGAGTTTAATCTTCGGTTTCATTTTGAATACTGTCAATGACAGGAGAAAATAATTTTTTATATTCTTAACATTTTTGTAGGGTTAGGGACTAAATGTGTATAGTGGTTACACGAATTCAAGTTTTAGTGTGCAGTATCCTGATACCCGAGCAATAGCAAAGTTAAACCAAAGAAAAAATGGTACCATTCATATTAGAGGGTGGTTTGTTATCTAGGAAAAGAAGATAAGAGTAGATTGAACTTAAATGATTAATATCTGTTTTTTTATTGATGCAGTTAGGCTGTTGTGAAATAAAGGCCATCTCCAGAAAAAGCCTCCTGGTGTAGTTAGGTTCTGAGATTAAAATTTTTGTGGAATTGTAGTCCATGTTGTGATTAAATTTATTTGCATGTTCTGCTAAGGCGCATCTTTCTGGGTGAAGTCTACAGTCACTCCTGTGCGAAACAATGCGGCTAGAGATAGGTCTTGAAGTTTGACCAATGTATATTTTATCGCAGTCCGCACAAGGTATACTGTAGACCACATCAGACCTAGCTGTTAAAGGGGTTTTATCTTTGAGTTTAGAGTATACAGAGCGAATTGTAAGAACTGATTTGTTTGCAATTTTTATATCTTTAATGTGACTAAAAATCCTAGTCAGGCCGGGAGTGACCTCTCTAATGAAGGGTAAAGTTGCGAAAATAATTTTTCTTTCTGGGTTCGTCCCAACAACACTACTTACATGACTCCCATTAGGAGTATTGGTGTCAGTCAATGTATTGGACGAACTGAACAGTATCTTTTTTATTAAGGTTGGTGGGTAGGAGTTATCTGTAAAAAGTGTTAATAGGATGTCTAGATTCTTTTTGTGGAAGGATGGGTCTGAGATTTTCAAAACTCTGTTCTTCATTTGTTTTATTAAATTCACTTTTGTAGAGAATTTATGGTATGATAAATAGTTCAGGTACCTGCCTGAACTGCAAGGTTTCCTGTACCAGTCAATAATGATTTTATTCTCTGGAGAACGTATAAACTTGGTGTCCAGGAACGGGATAGCTTGTTCTTCATTCTCTGTTTCTATAGTGAATTGTATGTACGGATCATAACTGTTAATAGTTTCTACTATCTCATGAATACCATCCTGAGGTAAGGATAAAATGATATCATCTACATATTTTTTTATGAAGTGGAGATTGAAGGATAGGACAGGGATGACAGTGTCCAGCAGGTCGTCCATAACATAGGCTGCTAGAATAGGAGAAATAGAGGCACCCATCGGTGTGCCAAAAGTCTGTTTGTAATGTTTGTTATTAAAAGAGAAATATGTGTTTTCAAAAAGGAAGGTTATCAATTCCATAAAGGATTCTTTATTTATATTACAGTGAGTGCTGATACGGTCCCAGTTTTTGTGGATGGCTCTGTGAGCAGCATTTAAGTAAACGTTACTAAAAAGAGATATCACATCCAGACTAGCCAGGACATAATTGTTAGGTAATATCATGTTGTTGAATCTTTGTGTGACTTCAAACGAGTCTTTTATGTAATATTCATTATTATAGTCATAAGCTTTAGTTAGAATGTCTGTGACAAAAGATGCAATTAGCTCTGTAGGTGCTCCAATAGAGGCTACTATAGGCCTTACTGATAAAGTAGGTTTGTGTATTTTAGGGAGAGCATAAAATTTTGGGGATATACCTTTATAGCCAGTAAGTTGCTTTTTTTGAACTTCAGTAATCTGGTTAGTGGTTTTTAGTCTTTTAACCATATCATTGCATTTTCTCTGTATGGACAACGTGGGGTCCCTTGGTAGTTGAACATATGAAGTGCTAGTGACTATTAAGTCCTCAGTTAGTTGTAAGTAGTGTTCTTTGTTCATGATGACTGTCACGTTGCCCTTATCAGAATTTGTTACAATAATGTTGGGGTTGCTTTTTAGAAATTTTTGAGTTTTATTGTATAAATTATGAAAGAATGAATTATTAATTTTGTTATTGTGGATATAATTAGTAATTAAGTTAGTAGCTCTAGATATTGTGATATTTTTTAGTGAGATGTCATCTATGTTAGATGTGACATAATCCACGTCCGCCAAAACACTTTTGATGGAGATGTCCCTATTTATTATGGGTTCAATGCAAAATTTTGGACCAAGTGATAAGAACTGTAATACATCATCTGGTATTACTGTTTCTGTAAGATTTTTTATCCAATTAGGTTTGGTTTTGAGTTTTTTTATTGATTCTTCATTCTTTAATTTGTTTAGTTTGTTAATGTTATTAAATTTAGTTTTATGAAATAATCTATTGTAATGTCTCAGTTGTTTACCTGAGAAATTATTGAAAATTAATTCATTAGTATGTGTAATTATTTCTACTTTAAGAGTTTGGAGAGACGTTTCTAATTTATTAATAACTTTGTGATTGCTCGCAATCTCAATACTTATCAATCTATTCCCTAACCTTCGGACATATTCAGTAATGTTTGAGTGTGCATCTTGTCGGAGTAGAAGTTCTTCAGTAGGTCTAGTCGTGGATGTAATGTGTTGTGGGAGGATGCCTAAACTTCTGCATTTGAGTAAGAAAGACCTTCGGTTGTACTCCTTGGCAAGTTTCATTTTGGTCTTGGACCACAGCTTCAGCTTCTCCACTGCAATGTTCCCGTATGTAGCCAAGATGGTTTGGTAAAACCCCATACCTGAGAGTTTAGAGAAGGGTAGTCGTTGCTGACTAGTTAAGGAGTAAACTAGTAAATATTGGGGTATGCAGCAAATGAAAGTGTACTCTTTAAAGTTTAGTCCGAGCTTTCGGAAATTTTTATTTCCATCATCAGGGAATCTACAATTAATAGTTAAATGGGAGTGTGTTACATTAAACGAGCTTAAAGTAACTTACAACTTTGTTGAGGTTGGTCATCAAGATATCAATTGTAGAACTGAACATTGTCAAGACAAAAAGCCGTAATTTGGGTCCAAAACATTAAAACAAGTTAAAATTAATTATTACAGAACACACAAACACTGATAAAATTGCTTAATTATTAGGAAAAGAGGCATTAGTTATATAAAATATTGTTTGAGTTTAATCTTCGGTTTCATTTTGAATACTGTCAATGACAGGAGAAAATAATTTTTTATATTCTTAACATTTTTGTAGGGTTAGGGACTAAATGGGGGTTAGGGACTAAATGGGTTGCTATTGCTCGGGTATCAGGATACTGCACACTAAAACTTGAATTCGTGTAACCACTATACACATTTAGTCCCTAACCCTACAAAAATGTTAAGAATATAAAAAATTATTTTCTCCTGTCATTGACAGTATTCAAAATGAAACCGAAGATTAAACTCAAACAATATTTTATATAACTAATGCCTCTTTTCCTAATAATTAAGCAATTTTATCAGTGTTTGTGTGTTCTGTAATAATTAATTTTAACTTGTTTTAATGTTTTGGACCCAAATTACGGCTTTTTGTCTTGACAATGTTCAGTTCTACAATTGATATCTTGATGACCAACCTCAACAAAGTTGTAAGTTACTTTAAGCTCGTTTAATGTAACACACTCCCATTTAACTATTAATTGTAGATTCCCTGATGATGGAAATAAAAATTTCCGAAAGCTCGGACTAAACTTTAAAGAGTACACTTTCATTTGCTGCATACCCCAATATTTACTAGTTTACTCCTTAACTAGTCAGCAACGACTACCCTTCTCTAAACTCTCAGGTATGGGGTTTTACCAAACCATCTTGGCTACATACGGGAACATTGCAGTGGAGAAGCTGAAGCTGTGGTCCAAGACCAAAATGAAACTTGCCAAGGAGTACAACCGAAGGTCTTTCTTACTCAAATGCAGAAGTTTAGGCATCCTCCCACAACACATTACATCCACGACTAGACCTACTGAAGAACTTCTACTCCGACAAGATGCACACTCAAACATTACTGAATATGTCCGAAGGTTAGGGAATAGATTGATAAGTATTGAGATTGCGAGCAATCACAAAGTTATTAATAAATTAGAAACGTCTCTCCAAACTCTTAAAGTAGAAATAATTACACATACTAATGAATTAATTTTCAATAATTTCTCAGGTAAACAACTGAGACATTACAATAGATTATTTCATAAAACTAAATTTAATAACATTAACAAACTAAACAAATTAAAGAATGAAGAATCAATAAAAAACTCAAAACCAAACCTAATTGGATAAAAAATCTTACAGAAACAGTAATACCAGATGATGTATTACAGTTCTTATCACTTGGTCCAAAATTTTGCATTGAACCCATAATAAATAGGGACATCTCCATCAAAAGTGTTTTGGCGGACGTGGATTATGTCACATCTAACATAGATGACATCTCACTAAAAATATCACAATATCTAGAGCTACTAACTTAATTACTAATTATATCCACAATAACAAAATTAATAATTCATTCTTTCATAATTTATACAATAAAACTCAAAAATTTCTAAAAAGCAACCCCAACATTATTGTAACAAATTCTGATAAGGGCAACGTGACAGTCATCATGAACAAAGAACACTACTTACAACTAACTGAGGACTTAATAGTCACTAGCACTTCATATGTTCAACTACCAAGGGACCCCACGTTGTCCATACAGAGAAAATGCAATGATATGGTTAAAAGACTAAAAACCACTAACCAGATTACTGAAGTTCAAAAAAAGCAACTTACTGGCTATAAAGGTATATCCCCAAAATTTTATGCTCTCCCTAAAATACACAAACCTACTTTATCAGTAAGGCCTATAGTAGCCTCTATTGGAGCACCTACAGAGCTAATTGCATCTTTTGTCACAGACATTCTAACTAAAGCTTATGACTATAATAATGAATATTACATAAAAGACTCGTTTGAAGTCACACAAAGATTCAACAACATGATATTACCTAACAATTATGTCCTGGCTAGTCTGGATGTGATATCTCTTTTTAGTAACGTTTACTTAAATGCTGCTCACAGAGCCATCCACAAAAACTGGGACCGTATCAGCACTCACTGTAATATAAATAAAGAATCCTTTATGGAATTGATAACCTTCCTTTTTGAAAACACATATTTCTCTTTTAATAACAAACATTACAAACAGACTTTTGGCACACCGATGGGTGCCTCTATTTCTCCTATTCTAGCAGCCTATGTTATGGACGACCTGCTGGACACTGTCATCCCTGTCCTATCCTTCAATCTCCACTTCATAAAAAAATATGTAGATGATATCATTTTATCCTTACCTCAGGATGGTATTCATGAGATAGTAGAAACTATTAACAGTTATGATCCGTACATACAATTCACTATAGAAACAGAGAATGAAGAACAAGCTATCCCGTTCCTGGACACCAAGTTTATACGTTCTCCAGAGAATAAAATCATTATTGACTGGTACAGGAAACCTTGCAGTTCAGGCAGGTACCTGAACTATTTATCATACCATAAATTCTCTACAAAAGTGAATTTAATAAAACAAATGAAGAACAGAGTTTTGAAAATCTCAGACCCATCCTTCCACAAAAAGAATCTAGACATCCTATTAACACTTTTTACAGATAACTCCTACCCACCAACCTTAATAAAAAAGATACTGTTCAGTTCGTCCAATACATTGACTGACACCAATACTCCTAATGGGAGTCATGTAAGTAGTGTTGTTGGGACGAACCCAGAAAGAAAAATTATTTTCGCAACTTTACCCTTCATTAGAGAGGTCACTCCCGGCCTGACTAGGATTTTTAGTCACATTAAAGATATAAAAATTGCAAACAAATCAGTTCTTACAATTCGCTCTGTATACTCTAAACTCAAAGATAAAACCCCTTTAACAGCTAGGTCTGATGTGGTCTACAGTATACCTTGTGCGGACTGCGATAAAATATACATTGGTCAAACTTCAAGACCTATCTCTAGCCGCATTGTTTCGCACAGGAGTGACTGTAGACTTCACCCAGAAAGATGCGCCTTAGCAGAACATGCAAATAAATTTAATCACAACATGGACTACAATTCCACAAAAATTTTAATCTCAGAACCTAACTACACCAGGAGGCTTTTTCTGGAGATGGCCTTTATTTCACAACAGCCTAACTGCATCAATAAAAAAACAGATATTAATCATTTAAGTTCAATCTACTCTTATCTTCTTTTCCTAGATAACAAACCACCCTCTAATATGAATGGTACCATTTTTCTTTGGTTTAACTTTGCTATTGCTCGGGTATCAGGATACTGCACACTAAAACTTGAATTCGTGTAACCACTATACACATTTAGTCCCTAACCCTACAAAAATGTTAAGAATATAAAAAATTATTTTCTCCTGTCATTGACAGTATTCAAAATGAAACCGAAGATTAAACTCAAACAATATTTTATATAACTAATGCCTCTTTTCCTAATAATTAAGCAATTTTATCAGTGTTTGTGTGTTCTGTAATAATTAATTTTAACTTGTTTTAATGTTTTGGACCCAAATTACGGCTTTTTGTCTTGACAATGTTCAGTTCTACAATTGATATCTTGATGACCAACCTCAACAAAGTTGTAAGTTACTTTAAGCTCGTTTAATGTAACACACTCCCATTTAACTATTAATTGTAGATTCCTGATGATGGAAATAAAAATTTCCGAAAGCTCGGACTAAACTTTAAAGAGTACACTTTCATTTGCTGCATACCCCAATATTTACTAGTTTACTATATATATATATATATATATATATATATATATATATATATATATATATATATATATATATATAGTATATATATATATATATATATATATATATATATATATATATATATATAGATATATATATATATATATATATATATATATATATATATATATATATATATATATATATATATATATATATATATACATATATATATATATATATATATATATATACATATATATATATATATATATATACAGTGACCGGCAAAAAGTTCGCAACATATGGGAAAAATTTTTATTAGGAGAGTATCGGAAAACTTTCCCAGGGGATCGGTTCTGCATGTCCGATAACCTAAAAATCGATTTGACATACGTCACGTGACCACTGGTATAGCGTCAAATTAAAAAAAAAATTGTTAATTTACAAAAAGTGAGGTTAGTTGACGAGATATCAAAAAAAGTTATTTGAAAAAATTGCTTAGAATTAAATTCTAGGTCCTTGTGCAAAATTTTAAGATTTTATTTAAAAAAATTGGAAAACTCAATTTTTTTTAAATATTTTTTTATCGATTTACAAATTTCCAGTTTTTTTCGTTTAGATAGCTTGGCTAATGTAAAGCCCATGTATCTGGATGAAAATAACGAATGCAGTAGTTTTTTCTACAATTGACAGGACAAAATTAAAAAAAAACAGGGTTTCGCCGGACGCTAGCTGTTGCAATGATTTGTATCTAGCAGCAGTGTCAAAATTT